>BQNB010026821.1:0-53323 GCA_026074375.1 Tanacetum coccineum | reverse complement strand
TTTTCACATTTTGTTATTATCAAAACATTGAGAGGTCCAAAAATATAAATAACGTTTTTGGACATTATTTGTATTAACATATAACTAAACTAGTGATACATTTAAGTATTAATGCTCTCGCTCTTAGTGATCGACACCCTACTTACCAACAAACCTACAACTGATCGGGTACACTGCCTGTTAGTGTTGTTCTTAGGTATAGTCGGCAAAATATAAATAGTAAAACTTGATAACAAATAATACCTACGCACAACGACACATCAACAGTAAATAAAGAAAGAGGCATTTTTATAGAGAGTTGATATACCAAAAGTCAACGGAAATTAATCATTCGATTGTACTGATTACTGTTACAACAATTAATTAACATTAAACATCTTATGTTGAAGAACACTTTATGTTTGGAATACGAAAAGTATCGGTCACTTCCAATTTAATTAGTCGTAGCTCGTAGTAAGACGAATGGTTAAGTTAGAAAGCTAACAGGGCTAAAGGCCCATGGAAATCCTCTTAGTAGGCCCATGGCTGGCTACTCTAGATTGTATAAAAGCCCTCTCCACACATGAAAAGGGTGTTGGTTGTTTATTTTTCTCACACACACTTAATCTAATATTCTCTTCTTTGTTTCTCTCTCTAAGTGTTCATCCAACCACCTATTTCTCTCTCTAAAACTCTAATCGAATCCTTCCTATATATGTGTTACGATATTCTACAATTGGTATCAAGAGCCATGGGGTATTTGTGAGGGTTTTGTGTGCGTTTGTTACCTTTGTTTTAGGTGTGTTCTTGGTTCGAACCTTTCAAAAGGTTTTCATCTTTTAAGGTTTAAAAACCATAAAGCTTGTAACTTTCTTTATTATTTATCTTAGTTTAGGCTAGAAGTACAAGAAAATCTTTAAAAAACCATCAAAAATTTCATCTTTTTGAGTCTTTTTGGTTAGAAAAAGGGTTTTGTACAAAGAATCTTGATTTCAAATTTTTCGTGTCAAAAACGTTAAAGTTTGTGTTTTTAAGGTACTAATAGTCTTAGATAGGTAAGAATTACAAGAAAAATCAGGTAAAAACGTTAAAAAGTGGTCGTTTTAAGATTTTTGGTAATTGAGTTTCAAAGTGTATTGGGCGAACTATACGTATAGGCGAAGTATACATGTTTTTTGTTAAGGTTAATTATATGTGTTTGGTCAAGCGAATTATACGTTTTTTCTCTTCTGGCAATTTATACGTGTTTGGTCAGGCGAATAATACGTGCTTTTTCAATAGGCGAGTTATACATAAATTTGTAAAGGCGAATTATACGTAGATTTTGCAAAGGCGATTTATACGTGTGTGCAAAGGCGATTTATACGTTAATTTTGCTCAGGCGATTTATACGTAGATTTTCCAAGGGCGATTTATACATTGTGTTAGGCGATTTATACATATTCCTTTAGGTGATTTATATGCTCTACTTGGAGAACTATACACTTTCATTAGGAGAATTATATGGTTGTTCTTTGATTTGTAAAATCCCGTGAAAACTTGATTTCCTGGTTTTATCAATAATTGTAAAATCTCGTGTATTCTAAAGACTCAATTTTATTAATCAAACCTCACTTTTACACAACAACCTCCAATCACTGTACGATCATTTTTAATCTTATCACATTAAAATGGATTCAATTATTCCACTTGGACAAAAGAATGTTCTTGCTGAGTACATGATACTCTCTGGTGCTGACAATCACCCACCTATGTTGGACAAGGACTTGTATGATTTTTGGAAAAGTCAAATGGAACTTTACATGAAAAATAGAGAGCATGGAAGAATGATACTTGAATCAGCTGAAAATGGTCCACTCATTTGGCCTACTGTTGAAGAGAATGGAGTGATCAGAACAAAGAAATATGCTAAATTATCTGCTGCTGAGAAAATTCAAGCTGATTGTGATATGAAAGCTACCAATATCATTCTTCAAGGTCTACCAACTGAAATCTATTCACTTGTGAATCATCACAGAGTTACTAAAGATTTATGGGAGATAGTTCAATTACTGATGCAAGGTACCTCTTTGACTAAGCAGGAAAGAGAGTGTAAGCTGTATGATACATTTGATAAGTTCACTCACATCAAGGGAAACACTTCACAAGTATTACTTGAGATTCACTCAGCTGATAAATGATATGAACATATACAATATGAAAATAGAGCAATTTCAAGTTAATATAGAGTTCTTAAACAGTCTTCCACCGGAATGGAGTAAGTTTGTGACTGATGTCAAGCTCGTGAAGGATTTGCATACTACCAACTTTGATCAGCTTCATGCATATCTTGAACAACACGAACTCCATGCAAATGAAGTCCGTCTTCTGCGTGAACGCAATCAAGATCCACTTGCATTTGTAGTAAATCATCAAATGACACCATCTCACTTCAACACTTATCAGTCTTCATACAACAATCCTCAACTTCAACAACAGTTTTCACCATCTTAATATGGATCAATTCATCCCACTCAACATTACTCATCTATATATCCATCACAACCTCAATTTAATCATTCATCTGTTCCACCATCATATCCATATCAGTCTCAAAAGAATCATCAAACCTCATATGTTCCACAAATTGCTTATCAATCACCTCAAGTTTCAACACAACCTATGACTGAGTCACCTCTTGTAGACTCAAGTTTTGCTGTTCCTGTATTCTCTCTAGGAGATGATCCAATTACTTATCTCAACAAAGCAATGGCTTTTCTAATAGTTGTAGCTTCCTCAAGGATCCCCTCAACCAATAATCAACTTAGAGCTTCCTCAAATCTAAGAAACCAAGCCACTATTCAAGATGGCAGGGTCACAATGCAACAAGTTCAGGGGAGACAATGTCAAAGTTATTCTGGTACTGGTTATAAGGGTAATGCTACTAGTTCCGAGGGAAACAATGCAAGTGGACAGATGTAACACACCCAAAAATCAGGTAGCAGCGGAATAGTAACATTGGGGTGCTACTTCAAGTACAACAAACAAGATATAGGAAACGACCAAGAATGGACGTTTTAAGATAATATTTCATTTATAGCAAAATATCAGAGTTAATACATTAGGTCCCATAAGTTTTTGATGTCATAAACATCCAACATACATTTAAACAAAATCTCAAAAGATGACTTAAGTTTTATGAAAGACAAAAGTTGCATATAATTTAGATAAAACACAGAATCCATCTTCATTGATATCCGCCACGGCTCCCCTTCAGTCTTCATACCCTAGGACCTGAAATTTACATGCTAAAAGTCAACACAAAGGTTGAGTGAAATCATAGGTTTGTTGGTAAATTGGTGGACCACAAGATCGATGTAATAATAGACTCTAAAACACATTTAGTAGTCCAAAACGTTTATTATTGCACTAAGCTCATGAACCCGAAGCCTTAACTAGTTTGTGCCCCAAATGTATAGGATGCTTGCCAACAACCTAAAAGTATTCTCAATGTTAAATGCACCATGGTCAACTTGTGACCAGAAATTCCAGGTGGGGATTGTCAGTCCCGATAGATCTATCCACAACACTCGCGCTCACTACAATAGCAATTGACGGTTCATGATATAGTAGGGACTTAATTGGCAATAGTGGTAACTTAGGCAATAATATTCAGGCAGTAATCTGGATAGCATACAGTTTAAAACACTTTGAAAACACTTAGAAAAACACTTGTGTCCAATAGTAAAACAAGATACAATTTCTGGGATGTTTCGATTAATAAAAATCTTAGTCCCAAATAGGGCATTGTGAATGGCAGGTATTCCTGCATTTAATGAATTCCTATAAATCACGTTCTTGAACCCTGATGAAATGTTACATTTAATATCTTTGTAAGGACTCATATAAGTAAAAACTTTTAAATAAATATTATGTCAGCTCATAGTTACCTTTTTTTGAAAGATACAATTTCTGGGATGTTTCGATTAATAAAAATCTTACCGTCCCAATATTTCACTTTTCATAGCTGGAGAATAATAACCAAATGCTCAATGACGTCACGTTTGTTTGCATATTGATCCCACATGCTCTCCCATGTGTCCCAAAAAGTATAGTCGAGACAGTTACCACTATAACATACACAAATGCATTATCAGGGCTGAAAATTCATTATATTAAATAATACAGGATTTGTTGTATTTATACTTACTCAACATCCTCTGCGACGATTGTCCTACGTATTTTTTTCCCAGCAGCAGACATAATGGGGACAATGTCACCGATACCAACAGCCGAACCAATCATATGTGTTTACAAAATGTTGTTAGTTAACAGTGTAAAATTAGTTAATTATTTGTGGCTATATAAAAAGTAAAAGTAAAACTTAGATTGAGATACATACACACAACATCATTTTCATAGTATTGGTGATGTTCAGGATCCAACAAATGGTTAAATGGCTCAAGGATAAACCCATTAGTGTTGGTGTCAAAAGGCTCAATACGGGTGACAGTAGTACACTTGTAAAAGCTAATCTTGTATCTATGGTGTAACAATGGGAGCCTTCCACTATTCTCAGCGATGCCAAAATTAGACAAAATGTAACATTGGCCTTCTTCAAATAATGGTTCAAAAAATACTAATATGGTGAAAGAAAATCAAACTATGGATTGTGTATGTTGGTGGTTTTGAGCCGTGAGTTTAAGAGAAGGAAATGGGAGAGTTTGATTGATTTTACACCTTGGAAATGTGATATGTGTGTGATACTTACTAGCTAAGGCCTTTTATACAAGCCAAGGACTCAAGGAAGGCCTCAAGGAAGGTTCCTAGGGAAATTGGTCAAGAGCATGTGGTGGTGTAAGACATGGTTCCCTTGCGCGCGTCGTTATTTGTAATCATCTAGATATTTAGGGCAAAATTCATGCACTTAGATATTTCTTTGGTCCTATCCCTAAAAATTCGGCCACATACATATATATAAGATGATATTTTGATTATTTTGTGTATTGGGTATAATCGTGGGTATTCGTTTAAGCGTAGTTAGGTTTTGGTGCTTTCGGGAATGCCGAAACGCATTTTATCGCGAAACGTAAGCATTTTACGTAACCAATAAAAATAAGATGAACAAAGTTGATAATTATCCTTATAATAATCATTTAACACTTGCTTAATGTAAACATTTAATTGTTTAATGCCCGTTTACATTGAATGGTCATTTTTAGTTTACGCGATTTAGCTTAACGATTACGATTTAAAAGCAAACGCGTAAAACCCTAAAAATAAATTGTGAATTACATAACGTCGTACAATGACCTAAAACACGAGGTGTTATAGTCTTCCCCCGTTAAATGAGCCTTGTCCTCAAGGCTTATCACACGGCACTTGACGACGGTGCAGTCTTGGTGAAGAGGTGTGGATATTTCTTCCTGAATTGATCTTCACGTTCCCACGTAAACTCAGGACCCCGCCTAGAGTTCCATCGAACCTTGACAATTGGGACACGGCTTTGCCTCTTTTGTTTGACTTCGCGATCCATATGTTTTCTATAGGCTCTTCAAACAAAATGAAGCTTGTTGGTCATCCACTTGGATCCCTTATTTAACGGAAAGGACTAATGATCGTCAGAATAAACTTTCTTCAAGTTGGAAACATTGAAACGTTATTGTGGACCCGCTTAGCTCTTGAGGAAGCTCAAGCTTGTAAGGCAACGCTCCAACTTTTACACACTTTTGAAAGGTCCGACATTATATGGTTTAACCTTCCCCCGTTTGCCAAAATGTATGACCCCTTTCCAAGGCGAAACCTTAAGCATAACTTTATCTCCAACTGAAATTCCATCAGTTTACGATTTAGTCGGCCGTAGCTTTTTGCATCGCGAGCGGTTTGAATCCTTTGTTTGATCTGGATGATCCTCTCGTGTTTCATGCCACTAATTCTGGAACCAGTGAGTTGAATTGTCCAACCTTGGCCCAACAACACGGAGTATGAACGACACTTTCGACCACTAAAGTGCTTCAATGGTCAGCCTTAATGCTTGCATGATAATTGTTATTGTTATGAAAACTATTTTATTTTGAATAAGGCAATGTTTTTAATCCAAACCATTTCCAAAGTCGATTCGAAGACGTAGCTTATCCTTGAGATTTTGATGGTTCTCTTGCTTTTGTCAGTCGGGTTTGCCGGAATGGTATGGCTAGTAATCATATCCAAACTGGCTACCCAAAGCATTCTGAAGTGACCTCCAGAAATTTGGTGCGAACGAGGGTCACGATCACAGATAATTGTGACAGGTAAGCCATGCTTCGTGACTACCTCCCTTTAGTACATTCTCGCCAGTTTATCCATAGGTCCGTTTCCCTCATTGGTATAAAATGGCAGACTGTGTAGTCGGTCGTACGATCACCTAAATAGTTTCATAAACATTGTGACGACTTAGGAAGCTTCGTAACAAAATCATCTGATGTTGTCCCCTTCCATTGAGGTATCTCGGTGTACTAACAGGCCCCGATAGTGGGTCTTGATGTTCGGCCTCTTGACCTTAGCACAGGTCAAACATTTGCTAACATCAGTTGGCGAATGTTGGCTATTCATATTGGGCCACCAGTTAGGTACTCTTCATATCTGGAACATTTTGTCAAAACCAGTTGAATAGAGTATTTGACTTGTCTGGGACTCGCTATTTACTTTTAATGTTTCGTGCTATGCATCACACGTCTTAAGTCGCCATAACATTGGTAACCAACTTCCTTTCCATTTAAGCACATAGTTCCATCCGCACGTGGTTCCAACTTTTCCGTTCTAAGTTTCTTCGGATCTTTTGAATTCTCAACCAATATACCCCCAACATCCTCCTTCTTGATGTTCTCCGGCTTTCGTGCTTCAGTGTGAGCTTTCAAGATTCGTTTAGGAAGATCCAAGCCAATAGTCATCTCATTAAGGGGCCCGAACATTAGTGGTTCTCGTTACCTTCTGCTAAGAGCATCGCAACAACATTCGCATCCTGGGTGATAACGAATTCGCGATAGTAATCACTCAGCACTCTAAGCCAGCGACGTTGGCCTCATATTTAAATTCCTTCTGATCATGAAATGTGTTGTAAACTTTTGTGATCAGTGAACACCGTGCACTTGGTTCCGTACAGATAGTGCTCTAAAATTTTTAGAGCGACACTATGCCCCAAGTTCTAAATCATGAGTCGTATAGTTCTTTTCATGAATTTTTAACTGGCGTGATGCATAAGAAATCACATTTTCTCTTTGCATCAACACAGAGCCTATAACCTTTTTCGTTGAAGCCATCGCAGTTTGACGATGATGAAAATCTTAGCTTCCCTAAGGGTAAAGGCCATGATTGGTGCACTACACAGCTTCTGCTTCAACAATTGAAAAGCTGCTTCTTGTTTATCGCCCAATCAAACTTGACACCTTTCTGGGTTAGTTTGGTCATTGACTTGGCGATCTTTGAAAACCCTTCAATGAATCTTCTATAATAGCCGACAAGGCCCAAAAATTAGCGAATCTCTGTTGGTGTTTTAGGAGATGCCCAATCTTTGATAGATCAAATTTGGCAGGCGTCAAACGTGAACTTACCTAGACAGTCAATCACGTGACCGGGAATTGTACCCCCCATGGAAATCCAAAAAATTCACACTTGGAGAACTTGGCGTACAATTCTTCCTTCTTAAGCATTTAAGATCTCCTAAGGTGTTCTTCATGTTCTTCTTACTTTTTGGAGTATATCAAGATGTCATTCCGAGAAGATAATTATTAACTCGTCCAAAACTACGGTTTACACACACGGTTCATAAGGTCATGAACACGGCAGGTTGCATTAGTCAAACCAAAAGACATGACTTGGATTTCATAGTGATACGTTATCGAGTCCTGATGCAGTCTTGGGATGTCTTCTTCTCGAACTCTCAACTGGTGATACCCTAACCTCAGATCGATCTTTGAATAAATACTCGACCCTTGCAGCTGGTCGAATAGGTCATCGATCCATGGGAGTGGGTAGCGGTTCTTCACTGTCAGTTTGTTCAATTCCCTTTTAATCGATGCACATCCGGAAAAGGACCCTCTTTCTTTTTACAAACAGAACCGGAGCTTCCACAGGGTGAGGAGGAACTTGGTCTTCTGAAGCCTTTGTCCGTAAGTTCATGTAGTTGCTCCGCTAGCTCCTCATTTCGGACGGTGCATAATATCTACTGGTCCGAGCTACGGTGTAGCACCAGTACCAAATCGATTACGAAATCCACTTGTCGTGTGAGCGTGGTATACCACGGAAGTCCTAGGAAAAACTTAGGAATCTTTAAACAACTGGCACATTTTAAGTCGTTTCTCCTTTGAATTTCGTCGTCTTTGGTAGCGGTGTATTGCTAAGAATTACGTGACATCCCTTCGTTAAATACTCTTGAGCCTTAGTACACGAGATAATGTTTAACCGGGTCCCGTGTTTATTGCTGCTTCTGTCACCTCGAACGATTAAAATTTTGTCTCTAAAAGTAATATGAACAATCTTTTCCGCACAGACAATAACGGCATGGTACTTTGCCAACCAATCCATACCAATTATTATGTCAAAACTACCTAGTTCTACGGGTATTTGGTCTATGTTGAAAGGATGATTTAAGAAGTTTAACGTACCACCCCGAATAATAGTGCTTAACCTAACAATTAGGCCATCGGCTAGTTCGACATTATAATCATGATCTAATGCAGTCGGAGTGATAACAATTCGAGAGCTAAATGCAGTAGATACAAAACTTCTATCGGCACCGGTATCAAATAAAATAGATGCATATCGGTTGTTTAGGAGGAACGTACCCGTGACGACATTGTTGTCCGGGTTTGCCCCTGCATTGCCCACGGCATACACCTTTGCCTGAGCCTTGGCATTTCCAGCCTGATTACCCTAGTTGTTGTTGTTCTTCCATTTTGGGCAATCCTTCTTGAAATGCCCTTGATCACCACATTAAAAACAAGCCCTCTGATTAGCCCCAGTGTTGATATTTGGGGGACTCCTGTAGTCACGAGATACATGACCAAATCGGTTGCACTTGTGGCATTTGGGAGCACAAGGACCATCATGGTGATAGTTACATTTGGGACACAGAGGTCTAGGCCCTCCGTAGGGTTCCTATCACCATTTCCTGTGGCGTAAGCTCTTCAGTGTTTTGTCTTTGTTTGGTTGCTTGATTCTGGTTGTTCCTGGTGGTGTGTCATCCAGGACTTTCTGTTGTTGTCAGCCTGACGTTCAGCCCAAGTGTTTTCTCTTGTCCCATGAGTTCTGTGGCGAACCCAATGGGCATCCTGATAGTTTTTGGCTTAGTTGCATCACATCCATGGAATCATGTCGGCAAGCCCACCGACATATTTCTCAACCTTGTCTATTTCTTCCGGAAACATCCGATCGCACATTAGTGCCAGTTCTTGGAAACGTTGGCTATAGGTTACCACATCGGTACCCTTCACCTTCAAATTCCACATTTCAAACTCCAGCTTCTTAATTTCGCCCCTTGGGCAGTATTTGTCTGTCATCATCTTTTTCAGTGTCCTCCATGGCATTGCATGGGCAGCTTCAGGAGTAGTGGTCTTAACATGGGAGTTCCACCATGTAAGAGCATTTCCTTGCAGGGTACACGTAGCAAATTTGACCTGGCATGCTACTGTACAGTTGCTTATGCTGTAAACAGACTCCATCTTTTCAAACCACTGAGTGAGTCCAACAACTCCCTCAGTGCCCTTGAAGTTCAAGGGTTGGCATTTTAGGAAGTCCGGGTAGGTGCATTCACGAGCAACTTGCACAGGCCTTCTGGCACCCGTTCCTGAAGTATGGCTATCATCGCCATTCCTGGTTGCATCACGTGCTGCCAGTGCAGCAGTAACGCCTTCGTTAATCATTGCCTGAATTTGGGCATTGGTGACAGATGTAGTGGTATGAGTGTCTGTGACTGGTGTTGGTGTTGCATCTGGGTTTAACCTCGTGGTCTTTCTCTTTGGTGCCATTTTCTTTAAATCACAAGAAAACATAATACCCGTTAGATTTCATAAAATCATAACTATGACATAACATATACACATTAAATAAAACGAGATCACATCACACAGTGAAATGTACAACTGTTATTGAAATTAACCATGGTATAACCAAATCGACATTCATTTATAATAAATTCGATTTCATAGATAACGTAATCCGTCCATTTCATATATAACTTGGAAAAACATACATGTTCGGTTCAGATACAAGATGATTACTACACTTAGGTTACAAGACAAAAGAAACAACCTAAAGCCATACTAGCCGGGATATACCCGTAACACTTAGTATGCTGTACAAGATAGATAATACCTGAACAAAAGACCTATACTGGGTAGCTAAACAAAACAAAAGATCTATACAGTCTGCTAGCTGGGAATAACCCATAATACTTAACAGGCTGCATAGCATAGCTACAACATAACCAAATCTAGGAACTGCTACCAGCCTCCCCTGGTGCATCAGGTTGTGCCAGACCTTTTGCGGGTCCATGCTGCCTCTGAAACTCGACCATCTGAGTCTGTAGTCCTTTCAGCAACTTTAATGCCTCAGCCAACTGGACCTGCCTCTGGTAGTCTGCCTGTAGCATCTCTAAAGTCACAACCTGACTCTTACGGTCAGCTGCCTGCAACTGTGAAATCACTGCCTGCTGACCCATCACTACAGAACGTAATGCCAAAATCTCTAAACGTGTCATATAGCTAACCTTTATGGAGCGTCCCCATGCCTCTCAGGAAACCAGAGCCTCCTGATCTAGTAGTCGTGCAGTCTCATAGTGGTACTGACTATCATCAAACAATGTCTCAACACTCTGATATATCTGGGTCTGCCTGTCCTGAGTATCCTCTATCACAGCATAGATATCCTGTGTGTCCTGCTCCTGGACTGCAGTAAGCTCAGTCACCCTAGCATTGACCCCTCCAAGGGTCATCGGTGCTACCTCCTCAACAGCCTCTCTCGGGTCTATCCAAACATCTCTAATCCCATAGCCGACCTCCTCGACTCTTCGTCTTCTGATCTCGGTATCTATAGTATCGACAAACCCATAGTCTGCCCTACGACCTCCAACCGGTCTAGTGGCAGCTACAGCTGAACTCTCTCTAATCTCGTACCTAGGACCAAGGTCAATACCCAACCTCTTCCGAGGTGGTAGTGTAATCTCGGGCCTGTCTGTCCTGTGGTCAGAAGATAGTAACTGCAAAGGTGGTGATGCAGGTAATACAGATGCTGGTGGTGATGCTGGAAATAGGGGAGATGGTATATGTGGTAATGGAGATGATAGTGGAGTAAGTGGTGATGGTGGTGGGGTGGTTAAGGCAAGAAGTCTCTCGACCTCTTCCCTAGGAGGAAGTGATATGGATGGCTCATCCCGGATAGATATCCTGGCAGTCATACGGTGTACAGGTGGGACAGAGTCGGCCGGAGCTGGGTGCTCCTCCTCCTCCTCCTCATCCTCGTCCTCGTCCTCATCCTCATCATCGGCATCATCTCCGAAAGGCTCCTCCTCCTCCTCATCATCATCATCATCCCCTCCGGCTCCTCCTTACGGATCAGACACAGGAACATATCGTGGGAATCTGTTAATGGGTGAGCAGCAGCAGGTAGTGGCTGCTCCTTGGCCGGGAGTATCTCATCCTCCTGTGGTATGTACTCAGGGTACATCGGCTCAGGAACAAAGTCCAGTGGGGGAGGTGACTGCGGCTCCTCGGGGCCAGGTATGTAGTCAGGCGATGGTGGAACCTGATAAGCAGCCATTATGTAAGCATATGGGTCCTCTGGCATAATACGAGGTGTCCATCGAACGTTCCTGGTGTAAACCAATGTCTGACCCATCCTCAAATGGACTGACTTGCCGTGTAGTGACCATAGACTCTTCTAATCTGACATAACCGTATCTGAAACTCCAACTAACTTATATTAGTATTTACTAGAAGACTCTTATAGTAATATACATATATATCAAACATGTATATCAATCATATGAAATATCAATCATGCATGCATCTAGCCTAACGACAATGCACAATTAGTGTATGTATGTGTCCCGTGAAACCCCGTGTATGAATGCAATTTTTGAAAACGGTTATAAGACCAGTAAAAAACTTTTGACCATGGTTCTCTATAACCTTGGCTCTTGATACCATCCTAACACCACCAAATTGGGCGTGGTCTCCGTCATCGGAATAAGGTCCGGCGTGTATACTGTCTCCTAGATCATAACAAAAGATAATATTAAGAACGACCAAAAATCGTTTAAAACTGATACATTGTATTTAATAAAGTAAAAGTGTTACAAAAGCTGAACTTTACTTTTTTACTTGTTATATTACAAAGATTGCCTAGCCCATAACAGATATACAAAATGTAATCTACTAAATCTTTAATTCATTACTTCAAAATATAACCACAATGTATCCTTCGCCACCTCGTACTTCATGAACCTCCTGAACAACATTGCATTTAAAAAACGTTAACATAAATGCTCTTAGCTCTCTCAACAAAAATCTTTGCTACTTTTCAAAGGTTTAGTTTGGGGAAGTTTCGAGGTATTTGGTTATAAGGCATGTGATATTGCGTGAGGACACGCAATCGTTTAGTTTGGGGAATTTTGATAAGTGTAAAATACACATATCCATTTATGCTTAAAATAGCCCAATTAAACCCAAAACAGACCAAAAATGGCAAAAATATGCTTGTATTTGTGTTTTGAGTGTGCAGGTACGGATATATCAGAAATCACAAGAAAACCATCAAAAACAAGCAAGCACGGACACGAGAACGGAAGAGTGAACAAAAGCCGGAAGCAAAGCCAGGAAAAGTCAAACCCTCAGTCAAAGTGGTCAAATCATGGTCAACAAAAGTCAACAAGACCCAAAATATTCCATTTAAGCCCCTCAACTTTCAGAAAAATCCATAAATGGTCCCTAAGCCTAAATGGGCCTCACCCGGATTCATAAGCCCAAAACCTTAGCCCATTCACTTTTTTTTATAAACCACAAGGACTAGTTTTGTAATTTCTAAAAACTCCTTTTATAACTAGAAAGGGAGAAAAGAAAGAGAGGGACTGAATTTGACAAAGGGCCAAAGTTTAAAATTAAGTTACCCGTTTCAGTTGTAAAAAGGCGCGAGACTTAATTACTATTCATTCGTCTCTCCCGTTTCACCAAGCAGTCAAAACAAAGGGCAAATCCAAATCAAAGGGTACGGCAGTCAATTCAAGAGCTTCTTAACACAAATAAAGGGTCAAATCAGTCTTTATCAAGGGATTACTTAACCTCACTCAAGCTCTAGGCCACGTCAGCTATGGAGAAAGCACACTTAGTGGTGGGATTTGGTGCTAAACTACTCACACAACTAACACAATGTCACATCAATAGAATGACACGCTGGCGATCCTCAGATATACACAAAATGATCAAACGGCTCAAAATCATTTGGCAATGATTAGAAGAATCAAGGGTGCGGATTGAAGGCTAGGAGATGGATTCAGGAGTCCTAGAAGCTTCACTATGGTGCTATAAATAGCACCCTCATCACACACACATGATGTTCATGATCTTTTTCTCTTTTCTAGTTTTTAGCCTAATATAGTTTTTTTAATGTAATTTTTAAATTCAATTGTAATTTCTCTTTAAGGAATGTAATTCAGTTTTTATTAATGAAATTTAGTTTAATTTAGTTATAAACTTTCTTTTCTCTTATTTCATAAGCTTTCTAAAAGAGCCAAATTGTCTCAATAAGCCTATAAGCTACTCAATAAGCTCTTTCAGTCTATAAGCTGAAATTGAGCTTACTTAATCCAGCCTTAATCATATCTAAACTTATAATCAGCTTAAAATGACTAATAACTTTAGCTTTTGGATTTGTGAGCTTTTGGAAGATGATCTTAATTTGGAAGAGATCCCATGGACTTTTACCCTAGCTTAAGCTTGTAGCTGCCATAATTCCTCTTGTTTAGCTAGAGGTTAAGTAAGTTCTCATTTAATTTTAATGATCTTTTAATTTTAGTTCAATTATTGCTTAATAGTGTAGGATTGCTATTTGCTTATTCTGCATGCTTATTAGTTGCTTATTTGTGTTGCTTATCTCTTTTATGTGCTTATTAGTTAATATAGTTAATCTGTTTTAGCTGATAATAGTCTAGATCATAGTTTTATAAGTAATTTTTCATAAAACCATAAAAGACCAAAAATACAAGAGCATTAGTGTAGATCTTAGGTTTTTGCTTAATCCTGTTGTTAGATCATGTTAAGTAAGTTTGTTATAAGCTAGTTAATATCTGGTTTAGTAGTTTTAATAAGTAGATTCAATTTTTCATAGTATTTCAAAACTGTTATGAACATTAAGGGGTGTTTGGCACAAGCTGAGTTTGACCATTAAAAGTCAAACTGCATTGTGAATTTTACTTGAGATAGTTGTGCAATCATTATTTACTAGTTTAGAAAGAGTTTTTGTAGGTTATAATTCAAAGGTGAAAAAGATAGGGTCTAATAACATAGTTTCAGCACCAGGGGAATTTCTCTTTGATTTTCACTTGTGCAAAATTTGATCTAAGCCCTCCAAGGCTTAGATCTTGTTTGCATTGTATTTTTGCACTCAATAGGAGTGTGTCTTAAGTGCAGGGTTACCCCTTAGGTAACCTGCACTTTTGATTTGCATTTGTGCAAAGTGCATCAGTAGGAACTAAGGTGTTCCTACTGTCACTTTTGGCTTAAGACCAAGCTAGGTAATCATAGGTTTTAGCTTCTAAGATTAAAGTAGGATTTAGATTAGTTGTAGCTTAATATAGATTAAGACTTTAATTTTATTTTCTAGCTTAATTTGCTGTCAAAATTCAACTAAGAGAAACCAAAAGACCAAAAACAGTAGGTAGATTAAAGTAGCTTTTTAATTCAAAATTCTAGCTTAAAATTATTGATTTTATAGTTTAAATAAATAGATAATAAGTAGTTTTATAAGTTCTTAAAAGCTCATAATCTAGTTTAGCTTATTAGGTAATTTAGCTTAGCTGAATTTTGTGCATTTTTGCTTATTGTCTGAGTTTGCTTATTTTATCATCATTTTTTGTTGCTTAAATGTATCTCCAGCTCTTTTCTCCTTTAATATTAAGCTCATGCACATCATAAGCTTTACTAAGCTTCTTTTGTTTTGAAAATTAAGCTTAAATTAAGCTTTTTACAAGCTTTTAAGTAAAAGCAAGGTCAAAACCCCACTTTCTGAAGGCAGCTTATTGATAAGCTGTTTAAGAGCTTATTAGTTAGTTTCAGCTTATTCTCCCTTCATTAAAATAGCTTACTTTTGTGTCCTCTATAAGCCCTACTATTCAGTTTTCATAAAAAGCAAAAAAAAAAAAGCAAAAAGGGGTTGCCCACACTCGAACCCACGACCTCACACTTATAAGCCATACATGTTAACCAGCTAGCCACGAAAGTACAAAGATTTAACAACTTAACCACGAAAATATAAATCAAACCATGATTTTTCTTGATTTTCTTGTTCGAACCAAAAAAATAGAAATAAAAAAGCCACGAAAATATAGTTGTTTAAAATCAAGTTTTTTATAAGTTTGGATATTTAGTTTTTTTGTTAAAAGTTAAAAAAATAAAAAAAATAAAAAGTAAAAAAATGGGGTTTGCCTGCCTCGAACCCTCGACCTTATGCTTATAGACCATACGTGTTAATCATCATGCTACATTAGCTCATCCAGTAACATTTCCCCAAATTTAATACTAGTACCCTTTTTCATTTTCTTTTCATTTAATAAGCCGTAGCTTATACAGCTTATTTTAGAGCTTATTTGTTTAGCTGTTTGATTAGTTTTATTTTTCTCGTATTCCTTGTTGCTAGTAGTATTTTTCCTGATTTTTTGAGAATTTTCCCTTTATTAGATTATTTTCTAGGATTTTCCGTAGGTTTAAAAATTGAAAAATCAATAAAAAATAGAAAAAAGTTTCAGAAAAATACAAAAAAATAATTTTTAGTTTTATAAAAAATAGCTTTAGGTTTACATTCAGTAAAATCATTTTCACCACTTTTAGATTTTAATTTTCATTTTTAAGCTTTTAAATTTAAGTTTAAAAATAGGAATTTAATTTTTAAAATAGTTAAAAATAGTTTTCTTTGCTTTTATAGTATTTTAGATTTTTCTAAGCTTAAAAGTTATTTTTCCCAATTTTTAGGACTTTATTTGCTATTTTTTAGAATTTAATTAGATTTAAATAGATTTTAATTCATAAAAAATTCAAAAATAATCAAAAAAATATTTTTCTTTTTCCTAAAATTTTCTTTTGTCTTATTTTAGGTTTAGAAATTTAGTTTGCATTTTTAGGATTTAATTTTGATTTACTTGCTTATTTGTCGCGTTTTATTTGTTTCCCGTTTACTTTTTTTTAGTGTTTAATTGCTTTAAATTGTTCATTTTTACTTGTTGCTCTTATTTGGTAGTTATAGATCATAAAAATATCTTTGCTTTCATTCAAATCATAATCCGAGCTTAAACGTGGTTTCAATTGCACAAGTCGTTGGGGAAACGACCCGGGTGATCAATCTTACCCGGTTTAATATACGTATTATATATTATATTATATATATTTTTAAGAGTGAATTTTATCAAGGGTAACTTGGTAATTTTCTTAATTGCTCTTTGGAATATTATTATAGTATTTTATTTTAATGTGTGTATAAAACTACCACAATCAGTTTTTGGCGCCGCTTGTGTTAAAGATTTCGTCGTTTTACGTTTGTTGATTTGGTTTGAAGATCCTTTCGTCCTCGAAAGTTTCATTTTTGTTAAATATTTCAAAAATCCAAAAAATAAAAATATAAAAAAGTATTTAAAAAAAAAAATATTTTTCTTTTCTTTCATAGTATAGCTATCATATATAAAAACACATAAAAAAAATAAAAACATTAAAAAATTTGTCCTTAAAAAAAGATAATTAAATAAACAAGTTGGTAAAAGGAACATCAACAAATAATATCTTCAATTGAGGATATTTATCATAAATAAGGTACGGTGAACTGAAAAGTTCCAAAGCGAACCAAAGATTTAACACTTGCCATTTGTGTCCTCTACGAAGTTCGTACTCACCTTAAAAAACAATTTTAAGAGTTCCTGTGAAGTTGTTGATTTTTTGTTTAAGTCTCTTTCGTGTCGTAACTGTTTTTTAATTAATAATTGTTGTGAAATTATAAATTTAAAATCCAAAAATATTATGTAAAATTTTTCTTTTAATTATAGATTTTTTCCTTTTTAAGTGCCTATGCGCACTCGTTCGCAAACTCGTAAAGTACCGTCCGTCAACAACAACAAACACCTTCGGTTGTTTGTTGAACTTGTAATTTAGAAGAGCCAATTCCTGGAACAACCATAGTTGCGATGGTGATCGAAATATGGAGGAATTACTCCCGTGCACGCCCACGAGGGTTACGGGAGAAGCAGAAAGCTATTGTTTTACCCGAAATCAATGCCGATCATTTTGAGATCAAAACTAATTTGCTTCAATTGGTTCAAGCGAACCCGTTTCATGGTTTAGAAAATGAAAATCCTCATGCTCATATTAATAGTTTCAAAAGGATTACTTCGACCTTACGATTTAGGAATGTGCCTAATGATGTGATTAAGCTTATGATGTTTCCTTATTCGCTCGAGGGAGCCGCTAAAACTTGGTACGAGAAAGAACCTCCGAATTCAATTTTGACTTGGGATGATCTCGTTACCAAGTTCGTTAACCAATTTTTCCCCCTTCAAAAACCACTCACCTTAAGAACAAAATTTCTTGTTTTTCACAAGAATTCGATGAATCTTTTAGTGAAGCGTGGGAACGTTTTAAGGGTATGCTTAGATCTTGCCCTCACCACGGATTTTCGGAGTTAACTCAGGTTGATACCTTTTATAATGGTTTAACCGAGAATGAACAAGACTCCTTAAATGCCGCGGCGGGTGGTAATTTGTTAAGTAAGACTACTAGGGAAGCTTTGAATATAATTGAAAACAAGTCAAAAGTGCGTTATTCGAGAAACAAAACAAATGCTTCTAGGGTTAATTCTAGGGAAAATGTTAGCAAAACGGATGAACGAATTGATAAACTTGTGGATCAACTTTCGACCTTAGTCGAGATTGTTTCTAAAAAGGTTGTTGTCCCTCCCACACCGGTTAAGGCAGTTGAGGAAAATTGTGTTACTTGTGGTGGAGCCCATGCATGGTATAATTGTCCGGCTATCGATAATAATCAAAACGTTTGTGCAACCACGGGAACTTATAATCAACAAGCCCCACCAAATCGAGTTAGTAATCAAATTGCACCACCAGTTTTGGCTCCGGTGCAAAATAAGGTCAAAATAGGCGTTATAACAAAATCAAAGTCAAGGGAATAATTTCAATCGACGGGAACAATTTTCAAATTATCAAGGGTTTCATAGGTCAAGTTAATCATGCTTCGAATTTTCAAAAACCAAGGGTTCAAAATCAACCGTTTTCAAGTGCCTAATAATCAAGAGTCGATTTTTCAAATGATTTTTCGAATTACAAGAAAGGTTAATGATCAAACGATAGAATTTGCAATACCAAAATCACTACGATGAAAGGAGAGTTTTAAAGAACGAGATTCAAAATACCATCTAAGAATCAACAAACCGCTTTGATGACGTCAAAAATAATGCTTTTCAAAAACACGTTTGAAAAATAATCTTCAAACTATGTAAGTAGTTTCTTTCAAGGCCCAAAGCCTCACCTTCGGGACTCTTCCAAGTAATACGATTCCTAATCCGAAAGGGCGAGACGAAAGCGTTCACTACCGGAAGTGGTGTAGCTTACGAGTGCTCTCAATCCCAAACTAAACCTTCCCCGAAAAAAGGAAGTGGCACGAGAGGACCGAGGAAATAAGGGTGTGGACGCCAAGAAATAATTCTCCTATGAAAGTAACGCTCAAATCCCGTTGGTTATCCTTAAACAATTCCGGAACCGAGATGATCCGATATACTTTACCCAATCGACTCTGACTACCGGAACCCGAGATATTCGAAAGACCGGGTAACCGAAGGCAAACATTCCTTACCCTTAAGACCGAGACATCACAAGCATCAGAAAAAGCATTCATTACCAAAAAGAAAAGATTTTTCAAATGTTTCAAGATTTGCGTTTTGATATAAGTTTTGCGGATGCTTTGTTTTTAATGCCGAGATTTGCTCCTACGATTAGGGATTTGTTAATGAATAAAGAAAAGTTGCTCGAATTAGTGAAAATTCCATTGAACGAGAATTGCTCGGCAATGCTCCTTAAAAAGCTTCCCGAAAAGCTAGGAGATCCGGGAAAATTTCTTATTCCTTGTGAATTCCCGGGAATGGAGATATGTTACGCCTTGGCCGATCTTGGTGCAAGCATAAATCTAATGCCCCTTTCGATTTGGAAAAAACTTTCGTTGCCCGAACTTTCACCGACTCGAATGACTTTAGAGTTAGCAGACCGATCCATAACTTACCCTAAGGGCGTCCCTACTTTCGTGCCTCCCCACCCTTTAGCGAAGACGTCTACGTTAAAGTTGGAAAATTCCACTTTCCCTTGCCGAGTTGTAGTTGTCGATTTCGATGCTTATCCTGAGTACCTATATACTTGGAAGGTCATTTTGCGGAAAAAACGGTCGTACTTTAATTGACGTTTACGAATGAGAAATCACCCTCCGTGTTAATCAAGAAGCCGATCAACTTTCAATTTTAGACACAAACCATGAAATATTCTTACGAATGACAAATCGTAAACCGAATTGAATCATTGATGAAATTTGTGAGGAATATGTTCCGGAAATTATTAGCGATTTTCCTAGTAATGATTTTTCAAGGTGGCAATCCCACTTCGATTAGTCTGAGCCGTTTACTTCCGACATTTACTTTGGAGAAATCGTGCTTATCTTTATGCAAATCAATCTCTTTGGAAAGTGATCATGCATTATTGTGATCGGAGGAAGATAATTTATGTACATGAACAATTGTTATATGATGACCCGTTTCAACTTTCCTCCGATGGGGAACCTTAAGCAAGTGAATTACCGAGGCCAAATCTTCAATGAAGGAGCCTCCGGACTTATAGTTAAAAGATTTACCATCCATATAGAATATGCTTTCTGGAAGAAATTGAAAAGTTACTCAGTCATCATAGCAATAAGGTTTAATACATGATCAAAAAGAAGCTCTCTTAATGTTCTTTAAATCTCATAAACGTGCAATAGCTTGGAAAATACCGATATCATGGGTATCGACCCTCGTTTTTATACTCATATATTTTAATGGAAGACGATTGAGTTAAACCTGGTGAAAGTCAAGACGGGTGAACCCCGAAAATTCATGAACGTCATTAAGAAGGAGGTGATAAACTTCTTGATGCCGGAATGATATACCGATCTCGACAGTCCGTGGGTTTAGTCCAATCCATTGGGTTCCTAAAAAAGGAGGAATGGAACGTCGTTTGCAAATGAGACAATGAATTTCATTCAGACACGTCTAGTTACCGGATGGAGAGTATTGTATCGTTATAGGAAGCTTTAACGATAGCGACTTCGTAAAGATCATTTTCCTCTCCGTTCATGGGATCAAATGCTAGAACGTCTGCGGCAATGAATTCTATGTTTCTTAGATGGTTTTTCAGGTATTTTCAGATTCCAATGATCCTCATGATCAAGAAAAAACGAATTTTACGTTGCCCCATACGGAAATATGGTACTTTTGCTTATCGTCGTATGCCATTTGGATTATGTAATGCTCCTGGAACCTTTCAACGTTGTATGATGGCGATTTTTCACGACATGATAGAAAAGACAATGGAGGTGTTTATGGATGATTTTTCCGTTTTCGGTGATTGTTTTGATTCATGTCTTTCTAATCTTGAACATATGTTAAAAAGATGTGAAGACACAAATATTGTCCTTAACTGGGAAAAATGTCAGTTCATGTGTAAAGAAGGTATTGTTTTAGGTCATAAGATATCTAAGTCTGAAATTGAGGTCGACCGAGCAAAAGTCGATGTGATTGCTAAACTCCCTCATCTGACTACCGTCAAAGGAGTTAGAAGTTTTTTAGGTCATGCGGGATTTTATCGTCGTTTCATTCAAGACTTTTCCAAGATTTCTAGACCAATAACTCACCTTCTCGAAAAAGACACACCTTTTGTATTTTCTCAAGATTGTATCAATGCTTTCGAAACCCTTAAGAAGAAGCTTACCGAAGCTCCGATCTTAGTTGTCCCGGATTGGAACCTACCTTTCGAATTAATGTGTGATGCAAGCGATTTTGCGATTGGTGCGGTTCTTGGACAACGTAAGACGAAGCATTTTCAACCAATTCATTATGCTAGTAAGACGATGACCGAAGCTCAAATTCATTACACTACAACGGAGAAGGAGATGCTCGCCGTAGTGTATGCTTTTGAAAAGTTTCGGCCATATCTTGTCTTATCTAAAAGCATTGTTTATACCGACCACTCTGCTTTGAAATACCTCATGAACAAACAAGATGCCAAGCCAAGGTTGCTTCGATGGGTGTTACTTTTACAAGAGTTCGATATCACCATTCTTGACAAGAAAGGAAGTGAAAATCTAGCCGCCGATCATTTGTCAAGACTCGAGAATCCTCACAAAGATGTTTTGGAAAACAAAGACATTAACGAACATTTTCCTTTAGAAACTCTTGGAGTTATATCAAACGGAAGTACCCCATGGTTTGCCGATTTTGCAAACTACCATGCGGGGAATTTTATCATAAAAGGAATGTCAACTCAACAGAAGAGGAAATTTTTCAAAGATGTAAAACATTATTTCTGGGATGATCCCTACCTCTTTCGTATATGTGCGGATCAAATCATTCGTAGGTGTGTATCTGGACACGAAGCTCTTGAAATCCTCAAGGCTTGTCATGAAGGACCCACCGGGGGCCATCATAGTGCCAATCTCACCGCTCGAAAAGTATTTGATGCCGGTTTCTTTTGGCCCACTATATATCGAGATGCTCATTCGATGATCAAATCTTGTGATACGTGCCAACGACAAGGCAAAATTTCTCAACGTGATGAAATGCCTCAAAACGCTATCCAAGTTTGTGAAATCTTCGACATATGGGGTATTGATTTTATGGGACCTTTTCCGTCATCCAAAGGGAATAAGTATATCCTTGTAGCAGTCGACTATCTTTCGAAATGGGTTGAAGCAAAGGCGCTCCCCACAAACGATGCTCGTGTAGTTGTGAAATTTTTAAAGTCTCTTTTTGCCCGATTTGGAACACCGAGAGCTATAATAAGCGATCGTGGGACCCACTTTTGTAATGATCAATTTGCCAAAGTGATGTCTAAATATGGAGTCACACATCGTTTAGCTACCGCTTACCACCCTCAAACGAGTGGTCAAGTTGAAGTGTCAAATCGTGGTCTTAAGCGTATTCTTGAAAGGACGGTAGGAGAAAACCGTGCCTCCTGGTCTGACAAGCTAGACGATGCTTTGTGGGCATTCCGAACCGCTTTCAAAACACCGATCGGATGCACACCCTATCAGCTCGTTTATGGAAAGTCTTGTCATTTACCAGTCGAATTGGAACACAAAGCATATTGGGCTCTTAAGCATGTAAATTTCGACATCAAAACCGCGGGTGATCATCGGAAGCTGCAACTAAATGAACTTAACGAGCTTCGAGATCAAGCTTATGAGAATTCATTAATCTACAAGGAGAAGACGAAGAAACTTCATGACTCAAAGATCAAGAATCGAATCTTCAATGTTGGTGATCAAGTTTTACTCTTTAACTCCCGGTTAAAGATATTCTCCGGAAAGCTTAAAACTCGTTGGTCAGGACCTTTCACTATTGCTCAAGTTTTTCCTTACGGAACAGTGGAATTATCTCAACCCGATGGCCCGAATTTCAAAGTAAATGGTCACCGTGTGAAACATTACTTCGGAGGGGACATACCACCCAAGGTAGTCCCGGATCTCCACACTCTCCCTAAGGACAACTAAATTCAGGGATCGAGTCGAGCTTGTGACTCGGTGACCAAAAACAAGCCGCTTCGTGGGAGTTCACCCCATGCTTATCCTTTCTATTTTCTTTCTATTTTCTATCTAATGTGTTGTGATGTGTGGAGAGGCTATCCTCTTCCGATTTCTCGTTGTTTGTTGTTTGTTGCTTGTTGTGATTTTTGTAGGATTAACCCAATAATTTCTGAAGACTCTCGTGTCCGGTGATTATTTCCCGTTTCACTCAAGCTTCTCATCCTTTGTGTGAAATTAGTTTGGGGAAATCTAATATCCTTTCATCATTATCGATTCACGTTTATCTTTGCATACTTCATAAACGGCTTAGATATTCGTAGAACCCGACCTTAAAACATTGAGGACAATGTTTCATTTTAGTTTGGGGAGGGAATCTATCGATTTGATGTTGCTTGCTTATTGTTCTGTTCTCACGTACCCGTTTTCCCACAAAAATAGCAAAAATTTTAAATTTTTAAGTTCTTAAATTGTTTAAAAAAAAAAAATAATAATAATAATAATGATAATAATAAATGTTAAGACAAAAATGTAGGTTTTCCGCTGGTAAGAATAGGAAGTAATTTTTGACCCGATCGAACGTGTAGAGTTCTAGCTTTCTCCCTTAACAATTAATGATAATAGTTTGTGCTAGTCTCATGTAGACTTTAAACATGCTAGACTTGAATCGTTAGTAAATGAAGACTTGTGCTAATCTCAAGTAGATTTTAAATATGCCGAGTTGGATTTTATATAGGCTAAGTATTTGCGAATTTCTTTTGCAAAGATCGAGAAATGATAGTGTTATTTATAAGTCATGACATTAAACGTAGAATAGTTGGTTTTCTTTCAAGCTCATAAGTGTTAATTGTGGCTTTTTCTCCCATTAGCTTGTTTCACCTCTATATATAATTGTTTAATAAATAGAGTTGTGCGGTTTTTTTTGGTTAATAATTAGCTAATAGAAGTTTTCTTTAGTTCCTTTGTGATTAGGATGAGTACACATCAGGAATACTTAATTTGGCATACTATATGTATCACATTAATAAATATTTTGCTTATTCCTTAAAGAGCCTTAGGGTATATGGGATAAGTAGAATTCAATAATAATCCGAGACTGATAAAAGTTTGTTGTATCTTGCCGGCTCACAACCGATGTTACAGCCTTCTAAAAGGTCGAGGAAGTTACCGAAGTCGAAATATGTTTGCTACATCTTGTCGGAGGCGTGGCCGATGTTGTAGCCTTCTAAAGGACTGAGGTATAATAATGTTGCTTAATTTTTGTCTTATTTTGTGCCTTAAAGAGCCTAAGGGTATATGGTGCAAATAAGATTGGTCCATTCATGTCTTAAAGAGCCTTAGGGTATATGACATGAATGGTGCCTTGCTTAAGTAGCCTAATAAAAGCCAAATTTTGGTTGCCTCGATGTGGACTTTAATCTTGATGACATTTGATCTTTTGAAAAGGGCTAGGAGCTAATTATTGCGTTCTTAACCGTTACGCTTTATTTTTGGAATTAATAAGTATCGAAACAAAAAGTCTTAAAGAGCCTTCGGGTATATGACTTAAGTAAAATCTTGAGATACAAAAGTAGGAAATAAAGGAGGAAAAGTAAGTACACAAATTAGTATTTATGAAGTAGCGTTAGTATCATGACTTGTATATAGACACTTGGGTGGGTGGTTGGGTGGTATGATCTTGTTTTTAAGCTTATATGGAAAAGTGAAAGTTGGGAACGTATGAATTATTTTTCTTGTTCCATGATCCTAAGTATTATCGAAGATAATGAAAGCAAAATGTTATGAAGTGTTGAAGTAATAAAGTGATTAAAAAGTAAAAAAAAATGAAAAAAATGTTGTAAATGGAAAAACGGGGCGTTTCTTAACTATTGATTCTTTAATCCCTTTAGATGAGCACATTGCTACTTTTTAAGGTGATTAGTTTGGGGGGGGGGGATGGAATTTTTTTAGTCTTAAGCGCGATAATTATTATAATTGGATGAGGAGACACTGCAATACTTTTATTATGGGTGGAATTTGTATCTGCTATTATACTACCTTTTACCATGAAAAACGAACGCAAAAGGCCAAAAAAACATAATGAATGAAAAAAAAAAAAAAAAATTGCAATATATGCTTGTTTTTGTGTTTATGTATATGCATGTACGGATATTAAAGAAATAGATAAAAACAAAGGCAAAGACGACAAAACCGAGCACGAGAATGGAAAGAGGATGAAAAATCTAGAACAACGGTGCCTTCGGAATTTATTGGGCCAGCTCATAACCCATTTTATGGGTCGGGCCAGCCCAATATAATTTAAGTCCACTAATAGCCCAATAAAGATTTAACAAAAATCTTTTATTATGTTTGAATGTGACGTCAGGTCACATGGGGTGGAAATTTAATCATCTTTGATCACATGACAGCGCACTATTAATTCATGAACAAATAAAATCCACTGTAGTTTAAGAGTGCAGTGGCCTATCTGATGCAATTGGTCAAATGCAAAACAAACTTGCAGGTTACCTTTAGGGGTAAACCTGCATTACATTCTCTAATTAAGTGTGATAGAACACCTAGCAAACCAAATCCAAGCCTTAGAAGGCTTGGATCAAGTTTTTACTAACAAAGGAAAGGGGTAAAAGTACCCTGGTGCTGGCAACAATTTGATAAGCCATAAACTAAATTTAAGCTAAATCTAATCCTTCAAATTAACTCAAAACCTAAACAAATATGATAATCTAACTATCCAAAATGAAAACACAAGTTACTTTTGACTTTTTAGGTCAAACAAGCTAAATCCAAACACTCCTTCTAGACTTGACAGATTTGATTAAGCTTATAAAATGAAAATTCATTAAACAAAACCTTAAAACCAGATTACTAGAAGCTTATAACTAAGCCTTAACAAACACCAATAAACAATCCCTAAGATTAGCTAGAACGTTAAGGATCAAGAGTTACACTACTATTTTTTGTTTTTATGATATTATGACAAAATTGAAGAGAACTTATGATCTACACTATATTAGCTAAAAACAGATTAAAAGATGAATCAAAAAAGCAAAAAAGAGATGATATAAGACTGAAATAAAGCAAGTAGATAAGCATTAAGCAACTAAGCAAATCTCAAACTATCAACAAATATTAACTAGATATTAAAGAGCAAAGTAATTTAAAGGAAAACTTACAAAGGCTTCAGCTAAACAAAAGCTATCATAAGCTCAATTGCTTATCTACAGCTCTAGCTTTATACCATATGGATACGCTAAAAAATACTTGGGATCCTTCCATGATTGAATCCCCTTCCAAAGCTTTTAGGTCCAAAGTTGAGGTAATTAACCTTGTTATGTGGTATGTTTGATATCTTTATGTGAATTTAATTGGTTAATTGCAAAAGTAGGGAAGACTTTTTTCGAATTAAATGTTCTAATTGCATAAATGATAAATGTTTAGTATGATTATTTTGTTAAATTGGTTTTGCATGTTTATATGTGGCGTTTTTTTTATATAAAATGCAAAAATGATTTTCAGAATTAATATGGACTAAAAGCACATGATTAAAACGCTTATTATATGTATATTGATACGTACACTTTGCCGAATCATGGGCTATATACATAAAATTTGTGAATTATTGAAACGTTCTATAACGCAGGGGTTTAGTGGTTTCCACAAGGGAACCCACGACGGAACAACACAAGAATGAACAATTTTATATAAACGTTTTAACAATATTTTAAGGATGTTGTAATCGTTACTAGGGTTTTATTATTTCTCATGGGGAATTAACCTTATCCATAGTAAGACTGCTTATACATGAAAATATTGAAACATGGCAACCCTAATTTTATAAATGGAATGTAATTTATAAAATTTAAGGGATTTCTATTTGTAGAAAGTTTTAAAACAAAAATGGAAATGTTTTAAAATCACTAGTGTTATAAGGTTGTATGCATGCTTCCTCATACACAATTTTGGTAACCTTGTTTTTTTTATCAAATATTATACCTTAAAAGATAAGTCATTTGACATCCAAGTATAAAATCACTTGAGTTTGTACTTTTACTCTAAAACAGTTTTAGGTAAATTTACAAAACAAGGTAATATAACAATCGTATGGTCAGACCTGATACTGTAAAATTACTAATTTTGTATTGGAAGACTTATATCGAGTATGGTTGGTCAGACCTTCGACCTGAGGCATACGATGGGTGAAACATGCTACTTGACATTATAATTCTGGATTATGATGCCTTTTGCCCCATAGGAACTAAGAGTTGCACATGTTGGCAATTATCACACGCTGATTACCTTTTGAGTTTACTATTTTTAATAGATTAACTGCATTAATGGTAGAACGTCAAGTTGGATCTTAGACTCTTGTTAAAATTAATTTTTTATTTTCATAAACATAGGTAGTTAATTTTATAAGAGATTATTATCAAAAATACTAATATTTTCTGAACTTTTGATTGTTTTGTAGATGGCACAAACAATTAGACTATCAGGTCGATTCTCGAACTAGAGAAACTTTCTAGACCAAACTTTACGAATTGGTACCGAAACTTAAGAATTGTTCTTAGGTCTGAAGGAAAACTAGCTCATTTAGAACAGCCTTTGATCCCTCTTCCTTATCATGTAGCATCAAGCTGCGCGTGATGCATATGACGCATTATACGACACGCATAATGAAGTGGCATGCCTTATGTTGGGTAGTATGTTTCCTAATCTTCAGAGGGCTCTTGAAAACTATAAGGCATATGACATGATCCAAGAACTAAAAACTATGTTCGAAGAGCAGGCTAAACAGGAACTATTTGAAACAGTTAAAGTATTCCATGCTTGCAAACAGGAAGATGGTCAGTCAATAAGCTCCTATCTCTTGAAGATGAAGAGCTACTTGGACATTTTGTAACGCCTAGGCTATGCTATGCCAAATGAACTTGGTGTGAGGTCTTATCTTGAATTCTCTTAACAACGACTATGATCAGTTCGTTCAGAACTATAACATGCATAGCATGGGGAAGACGATAGCTAAATTGCATACTATGCTGAAACTCCATGAGAAAGGTATTCTAAAGAAGGCTGAAACTCATACTGTTCTAGCTATACGGGAGGGTAAGATCTAAAAGGACAAGAGGAAGCTGCGAGGGGCAAAGGGTAAGGATAAGGGAAAGACCAAGCTTGCTTATGCTCCCAAGCCCAAGATCTCACCATCAACTAAGAGAGATAATCTGGCAAAGGACTCTATCTGCCACCACTGTCATGAGGTGGGTCACTGGAGGAGGAATTATCCGTCCTACCATGTTGAGTTGAAGAAGAGAAAGAATGCTAGCATTGCTAGTACTTCAGATATCTTCACTATAGAACTCTATGCTTTTCCTAATAAGACTTGGGTGTATGATACGGGTTGTGAAACTCATATCTGTAATACTTTGCAGGGTCTTAAAGAAAGCATGAAGTTGAAACATGGATCTTTAAGTCTGTACATAGGCAATGGAATGCGTGTAGCCGTTGAAGCTATTAGAAGTTTTGATTTAGTTCTTCCTAGTGGTTTAATAATTGTATTAGACAGCTGTCATTTTGCACCTACTGTTACTTGGGGCGTTGTTTTAATTTCCCGTTTGGTTAACAACGGTTATACACTACTACAAAAAGCCATAAACACCTCCTAAAAGAAACCAGTTTTGAGATAACCAGTTCCTATTGTAAAAAAAGCAAAAAGGACGGGATGCATAAATACTGGTTTTATAGAGAAACCATGTCTTTATGATCTAAAACGCATAGAAACCGGTTGTATTATAGAAAACTTGTCTCTATGCATGGTAAAAAAAACTGGTTCTTCTAAAGAGACCTGTCTCTATTTTTCAAACGTTTTTCATAATTTTACCCCAAAATTTATATTTTACCTTCCCTTAAAAATTAACAAAAAATTGAAACCCACTACCATTTTATCTTATGTCCAAAACCTACATCAAAATGGCAACTTATCTCTTTAAAAAACAACTCAACCACTATAGTGAAATCAAACAACCCGTTCAGAAACAACTCAACATCACTCCTCTCACTACCTTCTTATTTACCACGGTTCAGAAACTCGTCCCCCTAGATCTATTTGCAAACAACACATCTACTCCGCCATCTGTCAACAATTCATCTTTCTGGTATGATTTCGTGTTTAGTAATGGTTTGTTTTACGTAATGCTTATCTAATGATTAATTAACAAATATTACTTGTTTAATATCATGATTTTAGGTAGATTCGAGTTTGGTTTATTGTTGCTTTATGTGAACAATTGGGGATTTAGTGTTCTTAGTTGTTTAATGTGAACTAAGACCCTTTTTTCTGCTAGTAGGTGTTAAGTTACATCTGAAGTATGTGTATATATGATGAATTATTTACAACAATAGATTTGTGCATTTTAATTTTCTTAATAGTACTTGACTTGCTTTGCAACTGATAATTGTACATAATAAAACATGTACATAACAGTGGAAATGAGTTTCGATTTAGTTAGTGATGTGATCGATGGTTAATCTGTTTATTAACAGGAAATAAATGTTACATCAGGGGAACTCTGATATAACGGGTAGTTAATGTAAGATGGTGGTTGCACCTTGTAAGCTCTGTTGGTTACATAGATCCACTATTAAAATTTATATGCATCTTTTCTGTATATTTTTAGAAAGACTTTCTCCTATTTACACAAAATACTTTTAGGTGAATTTGGCTTTCTTGGAATGACAAACTAGTATCATAAAAATAAATATTTTGCTGAACTTATGAAGACAGAGAGAAAATCAAGAATCGCTTGGATAAAGATTTATATGCCAGCTTAGTAATTATTGTTGAAAATTGGTTTTGAAATTACAAAATAGCTTACATGGGTACAACAGACAATCCATGGTTCAGAAAATGCTGACATGGGTACAGCAGACAAGTCTGATGCTAGCACAGCTGATGGTAGCGTAAGTACTCATGGGGAAACGGTTGTGAAACTCAAGGCAACAACTAAGAATGAAGATAAGGCAACAGAGTGAAGGGGTTCAGAAAATGCTGACATGGGTACAATAGACAATCTGGAGTCCAAAAATGAACTTTTTTCTGAAAATAAGGTCTTGATTTATAACAACCCATAATTTTCATCAATGTAATTATCCATCTATTAAATTAGATGCACTGTATTATCCATCTATTAAATTAGATGCACTGTAAACCACCTTTTTATAGGGAAATTGTTTTTGCTTCATCTCATTATGCAACGTAACTTGCATCTCTAAAGTCAACGAGCTCACGCAACCTCTATCAATGCCATCTATATCTATGTTTATATCATGTAAACATCATAATATGTCAAGTCAATATCTTAATATCATTTTTACCAAGTACATTATCAATTTAACATACCATTTACAACGTTATTTCAAAACGAGCATTAAACGTTAACGTTTATATCAAAACCCTATATATATGTAATGTATACATATAAAATAAATGTAAAAGCCTTCAAGCATGTGTACAAGTGTATAATGCATAACATTTGAAATATAATTTCCCTCCAAGTCAGTGTACAACTCATTAAAGCTCAATGTATAAATCATCAATGCATGAATTCAAATAAGCTTATTTTCTACCATTTTCATTCTAGATTTTGTACCACCTCTTTAATACAAGGTACAACACTCAATGCATGACTTCTAAACCTTAAACCTAAACCCTAATTCGTCCTAAAACCCTAATCTAAAACCCTAAACCCTAACCCAAAATAAAATGAACCTGACACCCCTTTTACTTCATTTTTACCCATTTTAAGCAACCAAGCACCTTGAGCACCTCCCTTTCATCACCATGACATCACCTAGCAGCTACCCTAGCACCTTACAAGCACCTCCATCATCACCTTGGTCACCAAGTTTGCAAAATCACCTCCTTGCCACCTCCATTGTAGCCGAACCCCTCCAACACCCTTCCACATTTCATTGCTACTCTCCTAGCTCTCAAGACTCACCATCTAGCCTCCCTTAGTCACCTTTTCTAGCTAGGACACTAATCAATCAAGAAAACTTGGGCACAAAGGTTTTCCAAGCACTATATAAGCCGAAACATACACCCTCCTTCAATCACACATCAAAATTCATCACAAACACAAATGGAGTCTTAAATCAGACCAAGAAGGATCAAGTGAAGTCCCTAAGCTCAGAATAGAAGCCAAGAATCAAGAAAAAAGAGCCCTTGAAGTCGTTACTATGCGTACGAACCTGAAAACCCCATTTCGACCCATTTTAGCTCAAGTAAGCTCAAAATCTTGTTTAATAATCTTATAATCTTTATTAGAATATTCATAATACTCTTACGATCATATATAAACTCTTGTTTGAAGCCTTGAATCCTCAAACCCATGAGTTTTGATTAAAACCCTAAAAACGACATGTTTTGATTTTCTAGCTAACGAATCATTTTTCTAAACTTTTGTTACGTTAGAACATCTTATTTTAGCTTATTCTAATAAGATATAACCTGCAATTATCATTTGGAATCCTAAAATAAGCTTACATGGCTTTTTGGACTTGTTTTGTAAAAGTTTTCATGCATAGGGGTATATATCGTAATTTTTTGAAATTTATAACTAAAGGGGCTGAAAATGTCATTTTCCTAAAGTTATAACTATAAGGGGCTATTTTGCCAAATTCTTAAGTTAAAATTTTAATATACATATACTTAAAGGACTAAACTTGTAAAAGTCTAAAAACCAAGGGTATATATTGCCATTTTTGTATTCTTAAAAATATAAAATATAATAATTTTATACAAATTATAAAAATATATATATGTATTATAAGACTTGATTTTGTTAAAACCCGATACATTTATCGTTATTAATCAACGATCGACGCATTTTAAATCAATTACGTTATATATTTAACGTGATCGATTTTGGTGAAGTTAAGGTTTTGCGACACTTTTAAAGTGTTGTCTTTATACTTAAAAAAGGGAATGAAAACATGATTGCTGGTAAACGACATCAAGATGACAGGAATTCACCAAAATTAGGGTTTTCTATAAAACCTAATTCGGTAATCATGAAAAGTTTAAATTGATGGATCTGCTCTAGGTTGCTGCATAGTATTGTGAAGTTGTTGGCTTTTGCATAATAAAACCCTAACCATGTTGCGAAGTATCATGAAGGTTTGTGGATGAGCAGGGTCACAAAGGTTCTGTTAAGAGTCTTCGCTGAACCAGATTAGGGTTTCCAAAACCCTAAAATAATTCAACCTTATAAAAGAAAAAGGTTACTGCTACCATAAGTCACGATCAGATTCATGTGACTTGATGTTCGATGATGAAGAAGATTCATTTTCACTGGTGAATCTTGACAAATAGAAGCAAGTTTGATGTTGCAGCAGGTACTAAAAAGAAAGCGAGCAGACAACAACAGATTAACATGGATACAAGCTTCATCAGCATGGAGATTGGAAGAAAGCAACAACAGATCAATGTTGTAGAGATGAAGATGGTTTGATTGTCTCTTGGTCGCTGTGTTATATGGTTTCAAAACAAATGTAAACAGCAGGTATCTTCACAGTTTACTAGGGTTTTCTAGTTCGTGTTTGGATATGGAGTATGTAGGTACTACTAATTTGTGGTATGTATATTACTGCTGCTGTGGATCATGGGATGCGACAAAATATGTTTATGCTATTGGTGTTTCATGGCTGCTACAGATGTACATGTTATGTTTGGGATTTTTAATGTGAAATTCCTAATTTATAGGGATAGAATATGGAAGTAGTTTCTGTTAGATATGATTTATGAGATGCGTAGAATATGGAAGCAATATTGGTTATGGATGCGTGTTATATGGGAATGATATCTGATTTAATGAGAAATCTCTAATTATTAGGGATTGTCTTTAGTTTCTATAAGTACTTCCTGAATATTTGGTCGTGATTAAAATAGTGCTTATATGAGATATTGGACGACTTGGGCTGGTATATAGTTTTAATAAAGCTAATATATTAGTGCTGCTCATATTTCATGGTTAGTACTGCTAGCGTGGTTCTTATTAATTTAGTACTGCTAGTAGTATTTGCTGGTTAAATGCTGCTTCAAGTAAATCGGATATGTATATGTAAAAGAAGGTACTGTTTCGTTGGGCCTCAAGACATATGGGATTCAAGAAGATTACAATTGCTATCATAATTTTAATACTGTTCGATTACAAGGTTAGTACTGTTTGAGGTTTTTAATATTGTTCGAACAAATGGAATTAGTTCTGCTTTACGTTGTTAGTACTGTTCGAACAAGAATATACTTGTACTGCCTTTGTTGTCCGAGAAGTTTTTAAACTGCTAGTGGCGTTCGAGAAACGAAGTTTGTACTGCCAGTATTGTTCGATATTGGACAAGGCATATTTTTGTTCTTGGTTATCAAGAGATCTCAGACAGACAGATGGAAAAACACACATAGAAGGTTTTTGGTTCTAAACTGATTACATAGGCTCATAATTATTGGTAAAATTGGTTACGAAGAGGATTGTTTATGACTTATTTGATAATGAAGTTGAATTATTTGGGTTTGTATTTTATTATACCTTTTAGCAGGAGGTAACTTGTTCGTGCTTACAACGATGTGACGAAGACTTGTCAAAATCTAGCAAAGGTGTGTGATTTTTCTTATGGTACTCAATGCTCACATTTGCTATCACTTGTTATGTGTCTCATATAGAAGATGAGGATTTTGTCAAGAGATTGTGGTCTACTTATACTTTGGTCTTGGTATGAGTTTGGAGTCACGTGGATAGTACAAGACATAAGACACAAGTTTGGGTTGTTCTACTTCAGCATCAAGTTCGTTATACTTAGTTTTCTTCATCAGTGATCATTACATAAAGCCTACTGAGTTCAAGATTCAAGAGATGGTTAACATAATTTTCAAGGGAAGCTTATTGTTAACATCTTTAACCATCTACATGCACCACTTGAGGGAAAGTGTTTCGTTACTACCGCTAGTCATTTATTACTACTACTAGTTTATGTTTCTACTGCTCAGAGTCATTTTTCGTATTATGCTTCATGGCGGGTACTTTGAGTCATTGGAAGGATGGTTTGGTAGTGTGGTATATGATTTGTAGCTGTTATGATCCAAGTCGCATATCTATAGAAGACCCCTATTAGATGATTACAAAAAGGGGAAGAGGATTACATGTTTATTGATTTGTAACTTATTTATGTGTGGTGGCATGTTCAAAGAGATCTTAAGTCAAAGGGAAGCATTACAGATTTTGTTTCATTCAGGGAGATGATTACATCTCAACTTCAGGGGAAGCTTTGGCTTTATGATGAAGTTCGTACGCGACTTTGTTTGTTTTGTCATCATCAAATAGGAGAAGATTGTTGAGATTCTTGATTTGATGAGACAAAATAAATAAAAGAATGAAACAAGAAGGACTAAATCTAGCATATCAGAATTCTACAAGCTGGTGGAGCACATGGAGAATTATTGAAGATTTAGTCAAAGATATCCAAAGATAAAGATGGAAGATCTCCTTATGAAGATATCAGAAGATCAAGTTTAATATTTAAAAGATTTATTTGTCTTATACTTATCTTCTTATGTAAGTCATGATCTCTCCTTATATAAAGAGATCATAGACATAGGTTTTAGAGATAGCTGAGTCGACTGATGAGAGTCGAATAGTAAAAGTTATGTGTGTGTGTATGTGTACACCATAGTTAGTAGTTAGTTAGCTACATAGTTAGATAGTTAGTTGGTGTAGCCCCAAGATTGTGTTTGGGGTAAGAGGGAAACGTTTGAATAAAAAACCTTGTTCAATAACAATTGTCTTTATTATATTCTGATGTGCAATTTCACAATCATTGCTATTGTTTATCCTAGATATTAAGATCTAACCAATATGAGCTTAAAACGATCTTATCAAACTAACTTTTGAAGAAACTTATAATCTTATCGTATCACGCTACTAAGGAATTTCATGTGAGGGGTTTCATTTAAGTATACGTTTTGACGAGTTTGCTGGGTTTACTATTTAAAGTGCCCTAGCTCCTCAAACGTTTACTACATGACCTCTGAATTATAATAGCCCGAACAGTGATACAATATTCCATAAATTAATAAATCAAAGTAATACGTTAAACTTTATGAAGTTTTGAAACATAAACCATCACACTAAGACTTGACATATTACACCAGGTTGCGTGACAAAGCTGTTACTTTCACTTGATATACTTTTGCCATCAATCAGATTTTCCTTGTTAAGGTGATTTCATAGCCTCAAATTTCAATCTTTTGAATTTTTTATAAACCTACGAGGGGGATACATGCTATAAACCATGAATACAAGTGTTTTTCCAGCTATATGCTATCCTGATATATTATTGCCTAAGTACCTACTTTTGCCATTAAGACCCCACTATCATGAACCGTTAATTACTTGAATCGAACGTACTGGTTGAGTAAGTGCGAATGCTGTGAATAGATCTATTTGGGACTGAACTCCCCCGTTGGTGTACCTAAACTTTCTGGTAACCAAAAGCACTTCATTTGAATCACTGTGCAGGTGTTTGGCAAAGGCACCCGTTAGGGAAACTACTTGTGATTACTAATTATCTCAAGGGTTCGGTGTCATGAGCTTAGGGCAATAATACTGTTTTTCATAATAATTGTAAATGCATGCAATTATTACTATTATGGGTGTAACAACGTAACCCACTGATTATGATAACTTGTATTCAAACTGTTTACTATAAACCTATGAATTTCACTCAACCATTGTGTTGACCTTTTTAGCATGTTTATCTCAGGTATTTGAGCAACTTATGGCATGGAGTGGCACAGACTTGAAGATGGCTAAACTATTATCATTCAAACTTTATGTTTTTAGATGTTAGGACATCTCTTTTGTAAAAACTCTGATGAATAAATGAATGATAACTAAATTTTCCAAAAACGTCTCTTTATGATTCGTTTTCTATGATTATGACTGTTGTACTATGAAATAATACCCCAGATTAGCTTCCGCTGCTATATTTGTAAAAATGGGGGTGTTATAGATTGGTATCAAGAGCCAACAGTTTTAGAGAACGAGGTTGAAACCTTAACTATAACTACTTTTCTTTTTCTACCCAAGAAAGTCCTTCGTGCCACTATATTTCTAGAATAGTATGTAAAAGAACATAACTATTATACTATTATATAAATAACTTATGTTATTTACCGCTGGGTTGTTAACAGAGTGATGTCATCTCCCAACCACCCTACTTCTGGTATTGAGGATGTTTTTTCCTCTAACTTTCTAGACTTTATCCCGGCTTTTCCATACTATGTCCTAGCTTCACCAGGAAAAACTTATTCTAGCTCTTCAAATAACTCATTTGGTTTAGTTCCAATAGTTTCACCAACTCTTTCACTTTTTCATGATAACCCCTTTATGAAGGTCATGCATGCACATTATGCTCAAGAATCCCCTATTCCACCACCAACTATTGTGCCTCTATCTTCAATGTTTAATCCTCAAGAATTCTTTCTTTCTGAGGAATTATTGCCACTTAAGAAACGAGGTCATTACTGATCATCCTCCTCTACTTCTGCCCTACCTCAAGAATTTGAGATAGGAGAAAGCTCTCGTAAGACAAGTGTGGAATGTCACGAGGAACAAATTGAGGAAATTCTGAATCACTTAGATAAAATCTCTCTCGACCACATTGAACACATATAAGACAACATAGAAGGTCTTGGAAAAGGTCGGGTGATCATACAACAAGATTTCAATAATCTGGAAACTGAACTCCAAAAGGCTCGTGCTCAAATTGCTAAACTTCAAAGAAAGCAATTGGGAAATAACAACAAGATTTCTCTGGCTCGCTTCAGGATTGCTAATCTAGAGAAAATTATCAAAGAGATCCAGGTTCGTCACCAGGCAGATAAGGAAAGTCTTCCAGAAGTAATCTATGAACTCAAGAACAGCCAGGAAGGACCATCAGACTACTAGATTAGATAATAGTTATAGCTTTCGTTAGCCACGGATGTGTGGTATAAATGACAACACTTGTCAGATTTTGACTATGTACTGTACAAAGGCAAGTTGTTCATGATATAATATAATGGTGATCCCGTTATACTTCGTTGTTTCATACTCATCCTATGTCCTATATCATCTCCGTCTTCATCATTATGAATCATACCGTGACTTCTAAATCAGATACTTGTTAGAATTCATACCAAATAAGTATCTATGATTTCAATATCACTATTGTTAAAAATGCTTAAAGTTCAAAAATAAGCATGACATTTTAATACTTGTGATATCATTCTTATTACGTGTTGTCTTATGTTGATAGAATGCCTCCCAAAAGGACGTCAACATCTGAAGCACCATCCATGACTCAGGCTGCCATCAAGAAACTAGTTACTGATAGTGTTTCCGCAGCTCTGGAAGCACAAGCCGCTAACATGGCAAATACTGATAATACCACCAGACCAAGAGAAGCTCCTGTAACAAGACAATGTAGCTACAAAGAGTTCATGAGCTGCCAACCTATCAACTTCAAAGGTACGGAAGGCGCTATTGGTCTCATCCGCTGGTTTGAAAGAACTGACTCAGTGTTTTCCTGTAGCAACTGTACTGAAGACTGCAAGGTAAAGTTTGCTACTGGTACTTTAACTGAAGAAGCTCTATCTTGATGGAATTCTTTTGCCTAACCCATTGGGATAGAAGAAGCCTACAAGATTACTTGGGTTGAATTCAAAAAGCTTTTGATAAAGAAGTACTGTCCCCGAACTGAGGTCCATAAAATGGAAGACGAATTTTACCATTTGACTGTGAAGGGGAATGATCTCAAGACATATGTAAGAAGATTCCAGGAATTGGCAACCTTATGTCCCACTATGGTGCCAAATTCTGAGAAAATGATAGAAGTTTTCACCGGGGGATTGCCTCGAAGTATTGAAGGAAATGTTACCGCCTCTAAACCTCAAACTCTAGAGGAAGCCATTAACATAGCTCAGAGGCTAATGGATCAGGTAACAAAGCACACTTCGGTATAAATGTTAAGTGATCACAAACAAAAGTTTGACGACATAAGAACTTTCAACAACAACAACTATCGTAACACCAACACCAACAATCGCTACAATAATTATCAACCACAACATAAAAGAAGACAGGAAACCTTCAGGGCATATGCTGCCACCCCAACTGAAAACAATGGGTATATTGGAAACCATCCTTTGTGTAAGAAATGCACTCTGTATCACACAGGACCTTGAACTATCAAGTGTAATATTTGCAACAGGGTGGGTCATCTGACCAGAAACTGCAGAAACAAAGGACCGGCTACTGGAAGCAATCAACAACCAATATCGGTAATTTGTCATGCATGTGGAGAGAAAGGGCATTATGCAAATCAGTTCCAAAAGACCACCAATAATAACGCCCAGGGAAGAGCCTACATGCTAAGGGATAGGAATGCTCACCAAGACCCGAACGTAGTCACGGGTATGTTCTTCCTAAACCAACATCTAGCTAGAATATTATTTTATTCTGGAGCTGATAAAAGCTTCGTATCCATATCTCTTGCCTCTATGCTAAATATTCCACCCATTATAATAGATACCTTTTACAATACCGAAATGACTGACGGAAACCTAGTAAGCACAAACACCGTTATTCAGGGTGCAACTCTGACCTTGTTAAATCAACCTTTCGAAATTGATCTTATGCCAATCAAACTCGGCAGTTTCGACGTCATCATTGGTATGGATTGGTTATCCAAGTATCATGCTAGAATTATCTGTGACGAGAAAGTCGTTCACATTCCCATCAACGGTGAAACTTTGATCATCTGAGGTGACCAAAGTAAAACTCGACTAAGCCTCATATCCTGTATAAAAACCAAAAGGTATATATCCAGGGGATGTCAATTTTTCATAGCCTAAGTAATGGAGAAGAAGTCAGACGAGAAACGACTAGAAGATATACCGGTAGTCAGAGAATTTCCAGAAGTTTTTCCTGAAGATCTACCTGGCCTACCCCTAGTTCGTCAAGTAGAATTCCAAATCAACTTAATTCCAGGAGCGGCGCTCGTAGCTCGAGCACCTTACAGATTGGCTCCTTCTAAAATGTAGGAACTATCTAATCAACTTCAAGAATTAGCAGACCGAGGTTTTATCCGACCAAGTACTTCACCTTGGGGAGCTCCTGTCTTATTTGTTAAAAAGAAAGACAGATCTTTCAAAATATGTATCGACCATCGAGAGTTGAATAAACTTACCATAAAGAATCGTTACCCATTACCTAGGATTGATGACTTATTTGACCAACTTCAAGGTTCGAGTGTCTACTCAAAGATTAACTTAAGATCAGGCTATCATCAACTGGGAGTAAGGAATGAAGATATTCCTAAGACTACTTTTAGAACAAGATACGGACACTATGAATTTCAAGTGATGCCATTTGGTATAATTAACGCACCTGCTGTATTCATAGATCTCATGAATCATGTGTGCAAACCATACTTGGATAAATTTGTGATAGTGTTCATCGATGACATTCTTATCTACTCTCGTAACAAAGAAGAGCACGCAAATCATCTGAGAATAATCCTAGAATTACTCAAGAAGGAGAAATTATATGCCAAATTCTCCAAGTGTGATTTTTGAATTCGTATCGTGCAATTTCTTGGACACTTAATTGATAGTCAAGGACTTCATGTTGACCCCGCCAAGATTGAAGCAGTTAAGAATTAGACATCTCCCACTACACCTACAGAAATACGTCAATTCTTAGGACTTGCCGGCTATTATTGGAGATTCATCAAAGATTTCTCTAAGATTGCAATGTCTTTGACTGAATTAACCTAAAAAAATTAGAAGAATATCTGGGGTGAAGATCAAGAGTCGGCTTTTCAACTACTTAAACAAAAGCTATGTGAAGCTCCAATCTTAGCATTACCAGAAGGAAATGACGATTTTGTTGTTTACTGTGATGCATCTCATCAAGGTCTGGGAGCAGTGTTAATGCAAAGAGAAAAAGTTATCGCATATGCATCCCGACAACTTAAGCCTAATGAAGAAAACTATACCACTCATGATCTCGAATTAGGAGCAGTAGTATTTGCTCTTAAAATCTGGAGACACTATCTCTATGGCATAAAGTGTACGGTTTTTATCGGTCACAAAAGTCTTTAACATATTCTTAATAAAAAAGAATTAAACATGAGACAACGCCGTTGGTTAGAATTACTTGCAGATTATGATTGTGAAATTCGCTACCATCCTAGAAAGGCAAATGTTGTAGCAGATGCCTTAAGCCGGAAAGAACAAATCAAACCACTCCGAGTTAGATCATTAGTCATGACCATTCATCCAAAATTACCATCGCAAATTCTCGAAGCTCAAACTGAAGCACTCAAGGAAGAAAACATCAAGGCTAAGAACTTGCGAGGAATGGACAAAGCATTTAAAGTACGTCCTGATGGAACTCGTTGTATTAAGAACCGAAGCTGGTTACCACTCTTTGGTAATCTAAGAGACTTGATCATGCAAGAATCTCATAAATCAAAGTATTCCATTCACCCAGGTTCTGACAAAATGTATCAGGATCTAAAGAAACTCTATTGGTGGCCTAACATGAAGGCAATCATCGCTGAATATGTCTGCAAATGCTTGACATGCTCTAGAGTTAAAGTTGAATGTTAGAAGCCATCCAGCTTACTAGTACAACCATAGATTCCTATGTGGAAGTGGGAGAGAATAACAATGGATTTTATCACAAAACTACCCAAAGCCTCATATGGACATGACATAATTTGGGTCATTGTCGATCGTCTTACTAAATCTGCACATTTCATCCTTACCCGAGAGACAGATAGTATGGAAACCCTTACAAGGATGTAAATCAAAGAAATAGTCTCCCAGCATGGAGTGCCAATATCCATTATCTCAGATCGTGACAGTCATTTCACATCCAGATTCTGGCAATCATTGCAGAATGCTTTGGGTACTCAATTAGACATGAGTATGGCATATCATCCCGAAACCGATGGACAAAGTGAAAGAACCATTCAAACACTCAAGGATATGCTTCGAGCCTGTGTTATAGATTTTGGAAATGGATGGGAAAAACACTTGCCATTAGTGAAATTTTCTTACAATAACAGTTATCATGCCAGTATTAAGGCAGCACCATTTGAGGCACTTTATGGTCAAAAGTGCAGATCACCTATTTGCTGGACCGAATTTGGAGATGTTCAACTTACAGGACCATAAATAATCCATGAAACCACCAAGAAAATAGTGCAAATTCGACAATGCTTGCAAGCTGCAAGAGATCGGCAAAGAAGTTATGCTAATATAAGACAAAAGCCTTTAGAATTTCAAGTTGGAGATCGTGTTATGTTGAAAGTGTCACCTCAAAAATGTATCATTTGTTTTGGAAAACAAGGAAAGCTTAACCCTCGGTACATTGGACCATTCAAAATCCTTGAACGGAGTGGCATACAAACTAGAGCTTCCTGAAGAGCTTAGTAATGTCCATAGTACTTTCCACGTTTGTAATCTAAAGAAATGCTTATCTGATGAATCTCTCGTCATTCTAATCAAAGAGCTTCAGCTTGATGACAAACTCAACTTTGTAGAAGAACCAGTGGAAATTATGGATTGAGAAGTCAAGAAACTAAAACAAAGTCGTATTACTATAGTTAAAGTAAGATGGAACTCTAAAACAGGACCATAATTTACATCAGAAAGTGTAGATCAAATTCATGCCAAGTATCCACATCTGTTTTCAAACATCACTCCAGCATCCAACTAAATCTCAAAACGAGATTTCTTTTAAGGGAGGGAGACTATAACAACCCGTAATTTTCATCAATGTAATTATCCATCTATTAAATTAGATACACTGTATTATCTATCTATTAAATTAGATACACTGTAAACCACCTTTTTACAAGGAATTTGTTTGCTTCATCTCATTATGCAACGTAACTTGCATCTCTAAAGTAAACGAGCTCACGCAACCTCTATTAATGTCATCTATATCTATGTTTATATCATGTAAACATCCTAATATGTCAAGTAAATATCTTAATATCATTTTTACCAAGTACATTATCCATTTAACATACCATTTACAACGTTATTTCAAAATGAGCATTAAACATTAACGTTTATATCAAAACCTTAATTATATGTAATGTATACATATAAAATAAATGTGCAAGCCTTAAAGCATGTTTACAAGTGTACAATGCACAACATTTTAAATATAATTTCTCTCCAAGTCAATGTACAACTCATTAAAGCTCAATGTATAAATCATCAATGCATGAACTCAAATAAGTTCATTTTCCACCATTTTCATTCTAGATTTTATACCACCTCTTTAATATAAGGTACAACACTCAATGCATGACTTCTAAACCTTAAACCTAAACCCTAATTCGTCCTAAAACCCTAATCTAAAAACTAAACCATAAACAAAACCCTAAAACCCTAATTTTACCTCCTTTGTAGCCAAACCCCTCCAACACCCTTCCACCTTGTCATGCTATCTCCTAGCTCTCAAGACTCACCATCTAGCCTCCTTTAGTAACCTTATCTAGCTAGGACACTAATCAATCAAGAAAACTTGGACACAAAGGCTTTCCAAGCACTATATAAACCAAAACATACACCCTCCTTCAATCACACATCAAAATTCATCACAAACATAAACGGAGTCTTAAATCAGACCAAGAAGGATCAAGTGAAGTCCCTAAGCTCAGAATAGAAGCCAAGAATCAAAAAAAGGATCCCTTGAAGTCGTTACTAGGTGTACGAACCTGAAAACCCCATTTCGACCAATTTTAGCTCAAGTAAGCTCGAAATCTTGTTCAATAAGCTTATAATCTGTATTATAATGTTCATAATACTCTTAAGATCATATATAAACTTTTTTTTAAAGCCTTGAATCCTCAAACCCATGTGTTTTTGATTAAAACCTTAAAAATGACCCGTTTTGATTTTCTAGCTAACGAATCCTTTTTCTAAACTTTTGTTATGTTAGAACATATTATTTTAGCTTATTATAATCAGCTATAACCTGCAAATATCATTTGGAATCCTAAAATAAGCTTACATGGCTTTTTGGACTTGTTTTGCAAAAGTTTTCATGCATAGGGGTATATATCGTAACTTTATGAAATTTATAACTAAAGGGGCTGAAAATGTAATTTTCCTAAAGTTATAACTATGAGGGGCTATTTTGCTAAATTCTAAAGTTAAAAGTTTAATATATATATATACTTAAAGGACTAAACTTGTAAAAGTCTAAAAACCAAGGGTATATATTGCCATTTTTGTATTCTTAAAAATATATAATATAATATTTTTATACAAATTATAAAAATAAATATAAATATTATAAGACTCGATTTTGTTAAAACCCGACACATTTATCGTTATTAATCAACGATCGACGCATTTTAAATCAATTACGTTATATATTTAACGTAACTTATCATCAACTAACTTTTGAAGAAACTTATAATCTTATCGTATCACGCTACTAGGGAATTTCAGGTGAGGGGTTTCATTTGAGTATACGTTTTGACGAGTTTGCTAGGTTTACGATTTAAAGTGCCCTAGCTCCTCAAACGTTTACTACATGACCTCTGAATTATATTAGCCTGAACAGTGATACTGTATTCCATAAATTAATAAATCAAAGTAATACATTAAACTTTATGAAGTTTTGAAACATAAACCATCACACTAAGACTTGACATATTACACCAGGTTGCGTGACAAAGCCGTTACTTTCACTTGATATACTTTTGCCATCAATCATATTTTCCCTGTTAAGGTGAGTTCATAGCCTCACATTTCAATCTTTTGAATGTTTTATAAACCCGTGGTATGTGTTTAATTACACATACCATTTTCCATTAAAATCGAACTTAAATAACCAAAAATGTACCAAAAATATATTGTATTTGTATGTTTTCAATTATATTGTGTAGGAAACGGATATCCGACAAAAGGACAAAAAATCATGCAAAAACGGACAAAACCGAGCACAGAATGGAAGAGCGTGAAAAAGACAAAGTCAAATCAAAGCCAAAGTCTAAGAAAGTCAAAGTCAAAGTTAACCCGAAAAAGTCAAAGGTCAAACCCGAACCCGTAAAACCTAAAAAGTCAAAGTGGGCCCACCCGTACCCACCTAGTGGGCCCGGGTCAGCCCACTTATATATTACACTAGTAAAAGCCCAAAAGAATCCAAATAAGCCCATTTCTCCTTTTATAAATCAAACCGGCCCAAAACCATGAAACTGGCCCAACCCAAATAACACTTAACAGACCGTTAAACCAAATGTTGTTAGTACCTTTGAGGACTATCCTTGCAAACACTCAACACACTCTGGGGGACCTTTGTTGCCAAGTCCCTTAAAGTTACATCTACACAAGGACTGAGTTTGCAATCTAACGTATAACATTGGAGTGTTAATTCTGCCCAACCCCAAAATTTCACCCCTGTTAAAACGCTGTACTTTTTCCCCCATTTTCCCGCCATTATACCCTGTCACCATCACCCTCATTTTTCCCTTCACCACCAAACATAACTTCACTACCCCACCCCCCACATAGGCTTATAGACAGGTTGGCAATCCTTAACTCCCCCATTCGTTCAAAAATAAAGACAAAAGATTCAAGGGTTAGGATTGAGTTCTTGGGCACCAAGGCAATTGGATGGCTAGATGATGATCTTTGAAGCACTCACACAACTATCACAACAAGCACAAAGCTTAAAGACCTAGAGCTTATATAAAGAGAAAGAAGACAGTGATGTAGTAATGTAGGAGTAGATTAACTTAAATTTTAATGTTTTTAATTTGTGTTTTTAGTATTTTAAATCCTGTCATTTTTGTTTTAAAAGCCTTGTAATCATTTTAAATTAATGAAAGTTTCTGTTTTTAAGTGTTTACATTTCTGTCTCTTTTAAAAGATTTATGCATTTAAGTTATTGTGTTTACAAGTCATTCTGATAAGCTCTTTTAAGCTTATAGGAACTGTTTTAAACTTATTCAAAGGTTTTACAAAAGGATTTTGTGAAGTACTGTTACATTCAAAGAAGATTGGAATTTTGAGCTAATGGATGATAAGCTGAAATGGATGGCTTATTGGGTATTAGTGCTTATTGGTAAGCTATAGGGTTGTTTGAAAATCTGTTTTGGTGGATAAGTCATCACAAAAGGCATGGGACCCTTGTAAGTTCTTCCATTTTCTATTTTAGCTTATTTTTATGCATTAACTGTTCATTAGCTTATTTACTGCTTATCTATGCTTTTTTGTTGCTTATTTATGTTATCCATGCTTATGTGTCTTAGTTTCATGCTTATATGCCATGTTGTATGCTTTTTCCTTAAAACTGCCTTATTTGCCATTTAAGCTGCTTATTACTATTGGCTTATTTAACTGCTTATTTGTTGTTGTTTTTGCTTATTTGTGCTTAACTCTTGTTGCTTGCTATCTGTCTTTAGCTTTGTTTACTTAAATCTTTGTTAAATAGGCTTAAATTTTAAATTTCCATACTCAAGGGGGTGTTTGGCATAAGGACCTAAAGTGGGTAATATTGGGTATAAAACCTAATGGGTCACTTGGCCACTTTTGGTAACCCTTATTGAGTTTGTTTTAATCTGTTTTTCCATGCTTTTTAGTTTTCAAAACTGTTTTTGAGTTTTTTTATAGGTTTCCAAAACTGTGGTTTTAAAATTGTGGTGTTATGGTTCATTTGATTTAGCTCTTCAAACCAGTTTTTGAGTCTTGTTTCTGTGTCATTTTAGAGTGTCAAATGTATTAGTCAAAAGTCTTTTAAGTTTAGTTGTGCCTATTTAAGTTTGTTAGTTTTTGTTAAGTACCCTTTTAGTCTAAACTGTCCCCTTTTCATTTTGAGTTATTAGATGTTAAAAATGTTTTTTAGCTTGTGAAAATGTGTGCACAAGCTCTCTTTGTGGTGTTCTCCATCTGTTTTAACTTTATTTTCCATTGAGAGCTTATTTTATAGCTTATTTTTTAGTCTGCTTAATAGCCCCTTTTAAAACTAAAAATAGCCAAAGTCAGTATATGCTGTTTTCACAAGCCCTCTTCTTGGCTCATTTGATTTTCAAACTTTGATCTGATTGTGGATTTTTGTAGCTTATAAGCCCCTCTTTAAGCTCATATGAGCCTCATGCCCATAAGGATCTGTTTGGGGCTTAAAAACTAAGCCCAAACCTTGTCCCCTAGGCTGTTGTGTAGGCAGCTTACCCTTAAGTGCTTATTGCTATTTCTTGCTTATTGGCCTGTCCTTGTGAGCTTATTTATGTTCATTCTTGCTTATTAGGTTTAGTTAATTAGCTGTTTGTGCTTATTTTGCATTTTGCTTTGCTTATTTGTACCTAAAAGGCCTTAACAATTAAGCACTCTTAGGCCTTAGTTAAAAAGTAGCTTAACTGCCCTCTTTGTTGCTTAATTTTATAGCTTATTTTAACTTTTCATAAAAAAGTTGCTTTTTTAATTTTGCTTATTTTTCTAAGTTTTACAAGTTTTTTTAAAAATAAAAAAAAGTTTTATAAAAGAGAGAGGCCCAGGTTTGAACCTGAGACCTCCCCCTTTACCCACGTCCCTAACACACACTCCATAACCAATTGTGCTACAATAACTCACCCGCTATTGTTTGCACATATTATTACTTTATACCTTTTTACAGCCTTTAAGCCCACAACCACTTTTAAGCTTTTCCGACTTATTCAATTAAGCTGGGTGTCCCATTTTAAATTTCATAGATAGCCCACAGCTTAAACTATTTTCCATATTATTTTTAGATTTTTCAAAAATCGTTTAGTATTTTTTATATTTAATTTTAGTTAAATCCATTTTTAATTCATAAAAAATTATAAACAAGTCAAAAAAATACAAATCTTTTTTAGCAAATTTTCTTTTATCATGTAGGACCTAGGAAAAATAAATTTGCATCCGTAGGGTTAGTTTTTTAGAAATTTGATGTTTAATGAACGGGTTTCGATCCCGTTCTCGTTTTTAGCCTTAAACACCTCTGTTTTTGATCTAGTTTTCTTTATTCTTACTTTTTAGTCATTTAAGATTTATTAAAAGTTAAAAAATCACTTTAGGATTAAATTTTTAATAATTAGGTTTTTAAGTCGCGTTTTACGTCCCCGTTTTCATTTTTTTTAGTTTAAATCCTTTCTAGCTTTCGTTTTTTAGGTTTTATTTATTCGTTTTTTAATTTTATTAAGTAGAATTAGGATTCTAATCCAATCTTTGATTATTCAAGCATTGTTCAAACCGACACTCGATTTTCAAATTCACGCCTCGTTGGGGACTACGACCTGGGTCCGGTTTTAAACTTTGTGGATAACGAAGTGAGAAACCGATACTTCCGGTAATACTATACTACTATCATTGATATTATCCTATTTGTTATATATTTATTTATATTTATATATAGTAAAAGGGAAAAATCAATTTTTGGCGCCACTGCCGGGGAGGCTGTGAAACGATTTTCGTGTTTGTTTGACGATTAGTGTTTGAAGAACCTTCCCTCGTGAAGTTAATTTTTTTGTTTGTGAATATTTTCTTTTATTTATAAAAATATAAAACACAAAAATATTTTTCATTTTCTTTAATTAGTATTAGTATAAGATAAATAAAAACAAGAAAAATAAGAAAAAACCAAAAATATAAAAACATTGTCCATAATAATAAATAAAAATCATCATCAATATAATGCTTTCAACTGAAGCATTATCATAATAAGTTCCCGACCAAAAGATTTAAAACTTGCCTTTGTGTCACTTGTGAAGTACGGCTCACCTTTAATTGATAAACAAACTATAAGAGGGGTATAAAGAGGGTCGTTCTGAGGAACTACGACCCGAAAGGAGAAGGTTTTTAATAGCTTCGCGCTTTCCTACTCCTCCGCTCCTTTGTGTGTTTTTCTTTTAAAGAGCTACCGTGAAACAAGTTGATTATCGGTTTAAGTTGTCTTATCGTATTTTGTCTAATAAAATGTGTTGTTTAACAAACTCGAAAAACCAAAAAATAATCTTCTTTTCATTCTTATCCATTTAATTATTTTCTTAACCCTCAATTGTTTAATTCTTATGGCGTCACTCGATCGTCGTTTGAATACCCTTTACGCGATTAAAGAGTGTTCGTCTTGTGGAAATTTACACACTAAAATCTGTGGTTGTTCAAAAGGGAGTCTTGAAGACAAGATTCTTGTTCTCGTACCTGACTCGTCTCAACGACCCCTTAAAATTGAAAAAAATTGTCTCAATTGTGGAGACCCGGTTCATGGTCTATATTGTCGACAATGTGCTCTAATACGAAAGACATTGAAGAAAGTTTTTCAAGATTTCCAAGACACTACCGAGTCATCCGATGACAATACTAACTTTGTTAATGGAAATCAAGAGCCATTCGTTGTCAATCAAGACCCCGGTAAAAATTCTTCGCAAAGTCCTCCAGAAATTGACCACAATTGTTGTTACAAGTGTGGTGATTCGTTAGATGGAATCTTTTGTCAACGATGCACTTGTAAGTCTTGTGGGAAAGGTGCTCATATTGGTTATAATTGTCCACCGCAAGTTCCGATTATCTCTAAACCGGAACCATGCAACAATTAAACCGTTAATGAATTCCTACAGACTTTGCCAAGTGTTCACCCGACATCCTGTTCCAGAGATGAGATTTCATTCACTTATGATTCTAAACCTAATTTTATTGATGATTCTCCTAACGTTTTCAACCCACCTCCACAACCTCCTATGTATTCTTGTGAATTTTGCGGGAACGATGCTCGTTATGGTCACTATTGTACACCTCAAGTTCTGTTTATCTATCCAGAACCGTGTTACAATCAAGACATTAATTTCCATCAAGATTTTCATGATTTTCAACAACAATATCTTTGTTGTGAAAATTGCGGGGGCCCGCATAAGACTTTTGAATGTCAATCATTGAATTATTATGAACCTAATCCGTGTTATGATTCTCATTATTCTGGTTATGACCAATTTGATAATTTTCACCCACAACAATTTCCTTTTTGTGAAAATTGCAGGGGACCTCATGAAACTTACCAATGTCAACCAATGAATGAAAACTATTATCATAAGCAAAATTCTTGCTATGATTACTCTTTTGGTTTTGACCAATTTCAACCTTCGCAATATACTGTCAATCATCCAATCTCCAATGTTCAAAATAGCCTTTTTAATGCTCAAAATGAGCTTCTCAATTCTCAAAACAAGCTTATGGAGCAAATGACATCCATATGTGATATGGTTGGTCAATATATGTAAAAGAAGGAAGAAGAAAAGCGAATTGCGGAAGAGCAAGCGGCTAAAGATCGATATTGGAAGATTCCCATTTGCTACGATGATGACGAGGACTATACCATTGCAATCGCACCCGTCTTACTGACCAAAGAGCCCGTTAACTCTCTAAGTATGGGGGATGAGTATCTTGACACTATTCCGGCAACGGAATCGGACAAAGTAATAAAGTCTAGTGTTGAGGACCTTGTCCCAATCCTAAGTGAGTCCGAGGGTATTCCTGACAGTGTGCGTGATATGCCTCTTTGTAACAATCCTACCTCTCTTGAAGCTTTTAAAGAACATTCTGAGACTATCATCGATTCCAACAATGATTATTCTTCTAGTGATGACGATTCTTATGAGAATATTGATTATGTCGATGCATCACCTCCCGATGCTGAGATCGTCAACTTAGAGGTGGTGGAGATTGTTATCTCGGAAGTTGGAGGGATTAGTGATGATATTCTTCTAACACTCAAAGACGATATTCTTCGTGAAAAATTGTTGAATGTCAATCTTCTTATTGCTAACATCAAAGCATTAAAAGATAATCCCACTCCATCTTTCGATGTTATGACCAAGTCTTCCTCCACATCTCTTAACCTTTTCTTGGAGGAGACTAACACCTTTGATAATTCTTTAACCGAATCTAAAACTTTTCGCTTTAATCTGGAAGAGATTAGTAGTGGCAGTACCACTACCCGTTCTGATTATTCTCTTCCGGATTATGAAGCCTTCTATGATGATCATATTGAAGAAAAGAGTAGTGGCAGTACCACTACTCATGCTGATTCTTCTCAATATGATTCGTTCATTTTTGATCTTTCGATCAATCCATTTCCTCCTACCGATAGGAGTGATTTTTATCATGAGGAGTTCGCCGATGAACTCGCTCACATCATATCTCCACCGGAGTATGATCATTTCTGCTTTAAGATTGAGCCCGAGCTGGGCGATTTCACTATGGATGTGGTGGGGGATATTTATCCAACAAGAGAACCAAGAGTTCATGTGCCTAATGTTTTGCCCACCCATCCCACCCTTAATCTGGATTTCATACTTTTAAGTGAACCTCTCTTCGCTTATATTGTATGGATCTTTCTTCCTTTTCTCACGTATCCAGTTGCTCCTCCATATCTTCTCTCCTGTAGGAATGAAGATACCATTTTTGACCCCGGCATCTCCATTTATCATTCTTTTATGCCGGGTGTATCTCATCAGAGTGGAACTTTCGTAAAATTCAATGTTTATCCAAACCACTTGAATGGAAGTCCGATGAAGATTTTATCTTCCACTTGCTCCCCCATGGACCAATGAATTTGGGGTCGAGTCAGGCTCAAGACTTGGTTAACAAAAACAAGCGCTTCGTGGGTGGCAACCTATGCTTATCCATTCTATCTTCTTTCTATTTGCTAATAAGTGTTTTTGTTGTTGTAAGGAGGCTCGCCTCTTTCCTTTCTCCTGTTTTGTGTTTTGTGGTTTATTGTGCAGGATTGCTTCGATTCTGAAGCCTCTCGTGCTCGCGGTTTTGTCCTTCGATCACAAGAGCTTCAAATCCTTCACTTCATTTGGGATTTCGATATCCTAATCTTATCGACTAACGTTTATCTTTAAGCATACTTAATAAACGGCTTAGGATTTGCTTAGAGACCCTTCATAAAACATTAAAGACAATGTTTCATTCTAGTATGGGGGGATCTTCGATTTGATTATGCCTGCAGCCGTTGTTTTCACGTAATCCCGTTTTTACCACCAAAAATACCAAAAAATTGAAACAAATTTCAAAAATAAAATAAGTGTTTTGTCACAATTTTGACTTTCCCGCTGGGTAGAATGAGAATAAATTTTGACCCGATCGAGCGTGTTGAGCTCTAGCTTGTTTCTTAATGTTTAGACTAAGCGTTCGCGGATTCTCGCGAAGAACGAAAAATGATAGTGTTAAGTAAAAGTTGGATGCTAAACAAGGATTATTTGGAAATCTTAAGAGCTCATAAGTGTAATTTGTCGCTTTTTCTCCCGTAAGCTCTTAACCGGACTAATAATACGTGCTATCTTTGGAAATTAGACTTAAATCAACAATTTTTATGTAGTATATAGCAAAAATTTTAGCCTTAGTTTAAATTTATACTTGAATTTTTCAAAAAGAAGTCTTCTCTATATTAAAAAAAATGATGATATGTTGAAAAATTAAAAAATATAATAAATATAAACTGTGGGCTGATAAAAGTTTGCTGCATCTTGCCGGCTCATAACCGATGTTGCAGCCTTCTAAAAGGTCGAGGGTTACAATTGCATCAATGTTTAATAGTGAATGTGAATTAATAAATAGATCTCTTTTTGTTAAATTTAAATATGCTTTTGAACTTTGACTATTCTATTTTATAAGCTATGTGTATACGGAAAATCTGAGAGTTTTTGAAACCGAAGGTCCGTGAGTCCCGATACTAGTCTCTGTGAGGTGTCAAAAGCCTGGTCACTTAACCGCAAGGTTGGGATGTGCCGAGACGAAAGTCGCTACATGGGATGATCTCGCCTTCAAACTCATTATTCTCGGGTGGAACGTGAAACATAGAATTGTGCAAAACGTTGATCCATGGTTGAAATTCAAAAATAGCACATACACCTAAAATATAATAATTGTCGGGAGTGAAAAGTTCACAAGTTGAAAATATGAGTAGTGTTAGCATCTTAACTGATATTTAACTGTGATTTCATTTTAAGCTTGGTTTGGAGGGAGTAAAAAGTCAGGGACGATGAATTTATCCTTTTTGGGGCATTCTCGGATCGAAATGCATCTTGTTCTATGATCCCAAATGAAAATAACAAAAGTCAAATAAGTTAGTTACTTGCTTAAAAAGAAAAAAGTACAAAAAAATAAGAAAAAACGAAAAATACAAAAATATTAGTGGTAGTTAGTATAAATATTTAAAAATGATAAAAACGGGGCTTTTCAAAGCTTTTGATTCTTTTATTCCCCTCGATGAACATTAGCTACTTTTCAAGGTAATTAGTCGAGAGGGATCGAGAGTCTTAGTTTTCTTAAGTGCTTATTATAGCATTGCGTGAGGACACATCAATATATTAGTATGAGGGATTTTGGTATGTGTTTAATTACACATACCATTTTCCATTAAAATCGAACTTAAATAACCAAAAATGTACCAAAAATACATTGTATTTGTATGTTTTCAATTATATTGTGCAGGAAACGGATATCCGACAAAAGGACGAAAAATCAAGCAAAAACGGACAAAACCAGGCACAGAATGGAAGAGCGTGAAAAAGACAAAGTCAAATCAAAGCCAAAGTCTAAGAAAGTCAAAGTCAAAGTTAACCCGGAAAAGTCAAAGGTCACACCCGAACCCGTAAAACCTAAAAAGTCAAAGTGGGCCCACCCGTACACATCTAGTGGGCCCGGGTCAGCCCACTTATATATTACACTAGTAAAAGCCCAAAAGAATCCAAATAAGCCTATTTCTCCTTTTATAAATCAAACCGGCCCAAAACCATGAAACTGGCCCAACCCAAATAACACTTAACAGACCTTAAAACCAAACGTTGTTAGTAACTTTGAGGACTATCCTTGCAAACACTCAACACACTCTGGGGGACCTTTGTTGCCAAGTCCCTTAAAGTTACATCTACACAGGGACTGAGTTTGCAATCTAACGTATAACATTGGAGGGTTAATTCTGCCCAACCCTAAAATTTCACCCCTGTAAAAACGCTGTACTTCTTCCCCCATTTTCCCGCCATTATACCCTGTCACCATCACCCTCATTTTTCCTTTCACCACCAAACAAAACTTCACTACCCCACCCCCCACATGGGCTTATAGACAGGTTGGCAACCCTTAACTCCCCCATTCGTTCAAAAATAAAGACAAAAGATTCAAGGGTTAGGATTAAGTTCTTGGGCACCAAGGCAATTGGATGGCTAGA
>BQNB010026820.1:12953-58215 GCA_026074375.1 Tanacetum coccineum | reverse complement strand
ATTGCATTCCTCGTTGGGGATAACGACCCGGGAATCATACTCCCGGATTACTATAATTGTGATTTTTTTTATTCTTACCCTATTATCTTTGTATATTATATATTATAAGTATATCTTATATTTATATTTATATATTATATATTTTTAAAAGGTATAGATCAAAGACACTCATCAATACCATTGGTAACAGTCTTCATACTACCTTACCCATTATATGGTTGATCCCTCTTAAGATATTTCACATGAATTTAATATACTCTTAGGGGCCTTGTAATAGTCTTCATACTACCTTACTTGTGCGTTGCCTTAACGGAATATTAAATAGATGTCGGGTTCGTGTAATCCGTTCATGACCTAGGAAATACTTACACAGATCATCACAAGTGTGACAAAGCAACGGATCTAGGAGAAGCAATCTGAGGAGTAGTGCATGATTAGGTAAATACATTTACTTATCATAAAGTTATCACCAGTAGATTAGATTATAATTAGTTTAGTTAATTACTTAAACAACCCAATCTTTCAAACCATAGATTTACGTGCTTTCATAAAATATAAAAATACAAAAATAATCTTCTCTCAACCTCTAGAATTCTGTTAGACCGTGATCAAGCCTTCCCAACCTATTCCCCTAGAGAACGATAACAACCCTCGAGTCTTGCCTATACTACACTACAACAATTAGGTACAATGCCTAGGGAGTTGTAAAACTTCTTGCTGAAGTCCTCTACAACCTCCACATTAAGTTTTTGGCGCCGTTGCCGGGGAAATAGTTAGGTTTCGATCATAGTTTAACTTAGTTCTACTCACTTGAATCCTTTCAAGTGTGAATTTAATTTCCGCATATTAGATTTATCGTAGTCTATCTTTTCTTCATGTTAATTGTTTCTTAATCCATTCTCGTCAACCATCATGGGAGAAGGGAATCCTATCCGTACTCTTAGAGATTACGCTAAATCTAGCCACGATGGCTATAGGGATACCATTGAGCTCCTCGTAGGGAACTATGTTGTACCTCTTTGATTCGACACCATCCAGTTGGTGCAAAACGGATGCTCATTCCATGAACATCGGTCCAAGGATCCAAACCAACACCTCTAGGATTTCTTAAAACTTGTGGACTCACTTGACCTTGACGGTGCAAATAGGGAAAGAATACGCCTGCGTTTATTTCAATTTTCCCTTCATAATCAAGCTAGCAATTGGCTTGAACGTCTTCCAGCAGGATCTATTACCACATGGGAGGATCTTACTACTCGTTTCATTGCTCAATTCTTTCCACCGAGAAGGACTACAAAACTTCGCAATGACATCTTGATGTTCCAACAACATCATGGAGAATCTCTATCTAAAGCATGGACTCGTTTCAAGGACTTACTCCAAAAAGTCCCTCATCATGGCATCGATCATTGGCTTCAAATCCAGATTTTTTATGATCATGTCTCGTTTCATCATAAGTGCGAGATTAACCGTGTCGCTGGCGGAAAAATCCACAATAAGAACCCCAACGAATCTTGGGAAATCATTGAGAACCTCGCCCTCTACGATCAAGAGGGCTGGAATGACCTAAAAAAATTCGTCAAACCTGTCAAGGATATTTCTACACCTCAACCTACCCTAAAAATACCTGACCGAAGACTTCTTGTGCTCGAAGGCCAGATTAATTTCTTACTAAAGGGATCACGACCGATGACCAAACCGAGCTCAACACACGTCCCTCAAGCTTATACCAAATCAGTCTACTCAAACCCTCGCCCGCGAAACCAGAATAAACCACCAAAGCTGATCCCCTTCACTTTTTGTGAACGTACCGCCCCAAACCCTCAGTCCCAGGTGTTAGGAGCCACTCTTAAGGCTCGAGTGTGGGACTATATTGCAGCACACACCGAAAGAATGGAATGATTTGAAAATTCCATTTTCAAGCAGCAAGAGGAGATCAACGATGGGATGACAGAAATGTCCGGGCTTCTTAAGGAACTCACAACTAGCAAGGCTCCCGAAAAAGTGTTGATAAGAGAAGATGCTAAATCCTCCTTCACTAAAAGCATAAATTCTATCTCTCTCGCCAAGAGGGAAGAAGAAAGGAATGACAAGGATGGTATAGCAGCCAACGACGGTCTCAACGAGACAGATACAGAGATACCAGTGAAGGAAGCCGAAAAGGAGAATAAAGCTGAAGGTGGAACCAAAATTGAACCAATCAAAAGAACTGAAAATGACAAAGTAGTGGAAGTACCTAGCTCTCAACCTATAAAATATTACCTGAAACATGACATCAATGAGAAATTAATCGAGGGACTTGTTGATAATCATAGGTTCAATGACTCCTTGTTAGGAGTTCGAGTTAGGAAAGTAAAAGGAAAGACCTATAATGTATCACCTAGGGGGGCTGTGTATGAAGCAATCCTCAAGAAAAAGATAACAAGGAAGGAGTACATTGGAGGAAATTTTGAAATACCTTGTAACATAGGAGGCTTGAAAGGCATTAATGCCCTAGTAGATCAAGGATCCGACATGAACGTCATGCCCCTATCTACCTACATGAAACTAACCGACGAATGGTCTGCTGAGACAAACATTAGACTTTCCCTAGCTAGCCACTCGTATATATACCCTTTAGGAATAGAAGAGGATGTATTAGTTGAAGTTGTTGAGCATGTGTACCCTGTAGACTTCATGATTTTAGATATTAAGGAAGACGAAAAGAGGCCTTTCATCTTAGGAACACCATTCCTGACAACGTCTAAGGCCATAATTAAGTTCAACAAGGGCACCATAACGCTAAGATCTGGAAAGAGTAAGATTAGTTTTTATAGGATACCTGAGTCCCTCTATAAGGTCGAGAGAGGAATTAAGAATGATATAGAGCCTATAGCCCCTATTACGATTATAAATAGGCTAGTACTGGAATGGGAAGAAAGAATAAAACTTCACCTGGAAAAGGAGATGAAGTTCGACCGATAAAGGAGCAAAAACTTCAAAGGCAAGCATCCCGCTCTTGTTAAAATAGAACATGAAATGGATGACAAATGAGAAGTCACGTAATAGCATGTGACTTCGAGTCTAGCTACAAGACTTGTAAACAAAGAAAATCGCTTTTTGGGAGGCAACCCAATATTTACTTTTCCCGCATATTAGGAATGTCTTGTGTTTTAATTCTTTATTGTTTGTTTTATTATGTTTGAATGAATTTTGTAATCATGCTTTGTTTGTTTGTAACTTCGTCTTATTTTCCATCAAAGGTATTTTGCAATAAAATAAGTGTAGGGGAAATATCCGGTTTTTCGAACTAAATTCAAACATTTAAAATAAATTGTTTAGATTAATTCGCGTCCGTTTTGAGTCATATGATTGTAATGATTAAATCCAGGTTTTTATGTAGTACATTCTTTGTTGAGAATCGATTTGCCCATCTAGGATATAATAACATTAAATAACATAATATGCAGCGGAATAAACAAGAACATCAATGTTATGATCAAGGTTTTTCATTCAAATGATTTCCCTATTACCCTAACTATAACTTGGGGCTACACCACTAACTAATAACTATCTAGCTATCTAACTACTAGCTATTGTGTACACACACACGCTTTTGCTATTCGACTCTCATCAGTCGACTTTTTCTATGTTTTTCTAAACCACACGTCTATACCCTTTATATAGAGGGTTTACAAGAAAAACCTAAAGTATTAGGGAAACATAATAACTAATATTCAATGCATATCTTTGACTTTTCAATGCATATCTTCTGCATTTTAATCTTCTAAATATGTAGAATACCAAAGTGTCATATTAAGCCCTTGTTGTTTCATTTATCTTTATATAAGCACATGTAGTTTTGTAATCATCAAATTTGTAGACCCAAAAATCTTCCCCTATTTGATATTACAAAACAATCTTCATGAATGAAACAATCTTCAATGGTTCCCCTTAACTTAAGATCTTCTTGAATATGTCACCACACAAAATAAGCTGCAAACCATATCTCTTATAGTCTTCTCCCCTTTTTGTAATCATCCAATAGGGGTCTCCTGTAGATATGCAACTTGGATCATAACACACTACAAATCATATACCACACTACCAATCCATCCTTCTAATGACTCAAAATACCCTCCATGAAGCATAATAATATAAATGACTCTGAGCAGTAGAAACATAAACTAGCAGTAGTAATAAATGACTAGTAGTAGTAACGAAACACTTCCCCTCAAGTGGTGCATGTAATGGTTAAACATTTAATCAATAAGCTTCCCCTGAAACCAATATGTTTACCATCTCTTGAATCTCGAACTCTATAGGCTCTATGTAGTGATCACTGATGAAGAAAACTAAGTATAACGAATTTGATGAAGAAGTTGAATCTCCCAAACTTGTGTCTTATGTCTTGCACTATCTACGTGATGTCAAACTTTTAAATAAATCTGTGAAATATAAGTAGACCACAACCTCTTGACAAAAATCCTCATCTTTTATGAGACACATACTAAGTAATAGCAAATGTAAGCATTGAGCACCATAAGAAAAATCACACACCTTTGCTAGACTTGTCAGGTTTTTGTCAACACCATTTAAGCACGAACAAGTTATCTTTAAAGTCAATGTCCTGCTATAAACACGACTTTAAGATATGATAAGAACACGCATCTGTGAAACTCAACTACAACATCAAATAAGCAATATTCAATTGTCTTCGTAATCACATCTTCAAATAATCTCCAAAACGAGCCATAAAATAAATAATAATAAACTGTTGTGAAAAACAGTTCCATCCGAGATCCAAACGCGTCTGTTGTCCTATATCGGACAAAGCTAGCAGTATTAAGTACTCTGGCAGTACTGAAGATCAAGACCAGCAGTACTAATACTAGAAAATGCCTAGCAGTATTAACTGCTTATATGCTAGCAGTATTATCCATTCAGAAACCAACAGTAGTAACAAGTAGCGCGAAAATATTTCCCTTGACAACACAAACTCGTTATCAAACTACAAGCAGTACTAATTCACACGGACAACACTAATTAAACACGCATCATCATTAAGTTATGTATGAGCAGTATTAACAAAAACTTCTTTTAACTCCAGCAGTATTAACTCACAAAACAAACGGGCAGTACTAAAAACCGTCTGGCAGTACTAATCATAAATAACAAGCTGCTCTAAACCTAGTAGGAGTGTCCACGATATTAATTCAACAATAAACAGGCCTTTTATTAAATCACATATTAGCCCATTTAAACAAACCCATAGATGTCTTTTGTCACCACAGCAACACTAATACACATATAGCAGCATTAACACAAAACCTTTTAGCAGCACTAATATTGTATTACTACTAGCAGTACTAAGTTACCATAACTGCCAATGAGACCACGTCCAATAATCTGTTAATAACTTCCAATAAACCAGGAAATAATTATGGGAACTAAAAATTCAATCCCTAAAACTTAAGGATTTTCTCATCATAGCAAATATCATTCTCAAATAATCGTATCAGCTTCCATAATCTACGCATCCCATAAATCATGTCTAACAGAAAGTTATTATAGAAACAGATATACAATCAAACCTGCTGCTTCTTCTTTTTGAATCTTGCTGTATAAACCGAAACAACATCCTTCTTGACGTATACCTGATGTGACTCTCAAACTAGCAGACCAAACCCTAACATGCTGCTTACATATATACTTGTTGTACACGAACACTTTACAGTAGTAGAAACGATTATAGTAGAATCCAGATGATGCCTCTTTTAGTGACACTTTTCTGTCACTAAACTGTCACTAATTTTGCTTCGTGTTTCTTCACCAATACACGATCAAAAACCTTGTACGAATCCTAGATTTCAAGAGCAACCCACTCTGATACCACATGTTGAGAATCTATTTGCCTATCTAGGATATAATAACATTGAATAACATAATATGCAGCGGAATAAACAAGAACATCAATGTTATGAACAAGGTTTTTCATTCAAACGATTTCCCTATTACCCTAACTATAACTTAGGGCTACACCACTAACTAATAACCATCTAACTATCTAACTACTAGCTATTGTGTACACACACACACTTTTGCTATTCAACTCTCATCAGTCGACTTTTTCTATGTTTTTCTAAAACACACGTCTATACCCTTTATATAGAGGGTTTACAAGAAAAACCTAAAGTATTAAGGAAACATAATAACTGATATTTAATGCATATCTTTGACTTTTCAATGCATATCTTTTGCATTTAAATCTTCCAAATATGTAGAATACCAAAGTGTCATATTAAGCCCTTGTTATTTCATTTATCTTTATATAAGCACATGTAGTTTTGTAATCATCAAATCTGTAGACCCAACATTCTTCAGATTTAACTAATAAAATTGCGTGCAGGAAATTTTTCATTAAAAATGAATTAGAATTTTTCACATACGCTGGAGACGGCATTGGGATTAACACTTGACGGCGTCGCGTCTCCAGCTATGTGAAAATTCTACTTTTTTCAAGTATTTCTGAAAAATAAAATGTGCAATATTTAAAATTTGTAATTTTGTTGTTAACCTGCATAAACCTATTATTACATTATTACTCTCACCCTATATTTACTGCTTTCATAGAGTCAAAACCCTAAACTCTCATTGTATTTATATATATCCCGCCGATTGTATGCTTGGTGTAGTTGTCTTTGTCTTTGATTACAAGTTATATTTGACGAGAAGAAGCTTGGAAGTTCTTAGGAAGTTTTATTGGATGATTTTTGGAGGACGATCTAACCAGTTATCGCATGTTTCTTCCCTATTATTGAGCAAACCAGGGGAGTGATACTTTTTTTTACTTGTTTTCTTTTCCCTTTATTCGTTTTTACGGGTACTTCTATAGAACATTAGGGACAATGTTCAGCTTAAGTGTATGGGGAAATAAGCCTTAGAAACTATTCTTTCATTTGCCATTTCCTTGTTCCTTAAAATGATGGGTAAGATATTGAAACATAGCATAAAAAGGTAATTTTGACCAAAATTTAAATTTTTTTATGATACATACAGACAAAAACCGAGTATTAATAGAGTCTCATGGATAGAAATTTATAAGACTAGCACAAAAACCCTCAGAATTCCACCCCAAAAATGTAAGGTTCGCCTTTAGATCTATAGGAATTCAGGTCTCCATTTTCGATACCCAAGATGATTCTACCTTTAGCAATTTTGAGTTAAGGTTCGAATGCAGACATATGTGTCTATTTCTTTGTTACAGATGTGTACGTATGATCTTTGTTACATTTTCTGGAACATTGAGATCAGATTGAAATCATATAAGTGTACCAGTAGTATATTAATCTCTAGAACTTGTTTTTGTGATGCATCCTGAGACCGCATAGTGAGTATTGGGATTTGCTAGATAAGAGGCACTAGGATTAACCCATCTTTTAAACCTGTAATTGTTATGATGGTTACACCGATCATATAACTAACCTACACCCTTGCCATGCACTCCTTTTTAGCGCAGGATACCCCTAGTACAACCTCCCGAGCCTATCCTTGTTTACGGTTCTCGTAATTTTTTGGTTAAGCCGGACTATTAATGAAGAGCATTATTGTTGGATCCCACTCTAGATAGATCTTTACTTCCTGTTAAGGATGGTGATTAACCTATGTAATCACAAGCTAATCACAAGAGAGACTCTTGCTTTGAAAAGCTAATGTCTACGCGGAATATAGACAAAACTAATAAGAAGAACAAGACTAATAAAAACTAAAAGATCCTTCTATGGATTTCTATTAATTAACAAGGAGAAATGTGTTTTTCTGAATGTGTACATTTCCTTAAGCCGTAGGTTCTCTTTATAGTGGAGAAACCCTAATCAACATTTAATCAGCATTTACTAAAAACGCGTGAGATTGATATGCATGAATATCTTCCTTATTTACCAGGACTAAGTATTCTACCAGTAGGAACTAGATTTAGCCTACCAGGACTAACTATGATAATAACCTTACCAGCAGGAACTACATACCTGCCAGTAGGAACTACTACTCTACCAGTAGGAACTACATACCTACTAGTAGAAACTAAGTATTACAAATATTCCTAACAATCCTCCCCTAAACTGGAATTTAACTAAGTTAATTTCCAGTTTCTAGATAGATCTTCAAACTTGAACCTTGAGGATTGAAATATGAACTTGACAGCAACATCCAATCTGCTTGAGTCTTGACTTGAACACATGAAACGTCTGCACAAATCGGTATTTCTTCATACAAACACCGTGAAGAGACTAATGATAATGAGCAATTAACATTGAGCAGATCTTGTGTCAAACAGATTGGTCTTCATAGCCTTGGAACCGAACATCAAAAGTCTTGTTGAACTTGAACATTAAAAGGCAGCAACATTGAAGAAGCAACAGGAAAACTTGAACCAGCAACAGACTTTGGAACCACCTCAGCTACATGAGTAAATTTGATAAGCCTTTACCAAGTAGCTACTCATTCTTGGGCTAGCTAATTCTTTGGTGGAATCATGACATCACCCTGGTGAATTAGTAACCAGTCCAACTCTTAGAACATGAATCAATGGTGAATTGGAATACCCTAATGATTTTTGGCAAATCATCACAGCCATAAACGGATTTTGTATGTCTTTACCTGTAGCCGTTTGCTCAGGACTAGCCAACTCTTTGTTGTGATAACAAGGTGAGTTGATTACCCTACAATTTTTAGCAAATTGTCAGCTATCAACGGATTTGTTAAGTCTTTACCAAAAGCCGTTTGCCTTTGGACTAGCCAATCCTTTGGTTCCCAATAAGGGCATTATCCATGGTGGATTGATGACCATTTCAACTCTCAGCAAAAGAAGCATGGGTGAGTTAAATACCCTATAGTTTTGAGCAAACTATTAAAGCTATCAACGGATTTGAGAATCACACCAGAGCCGTACCCTCATGGTGAATCAACTCTTTCTTGTCTGTGAGACATGGTGAGTTGAACACCATTTGTTGTGTGGTGGTTAACCAACACCCAAACCCTGAAAATTTGTTTGTTCAAAATGTGTTGCAATAAAACCAAGCAGCATACCAAAAACTGTTTCCATATCCAAAACTTGGTGCACACTCAAAAATGTTTATGGCACACTGTGCAAAAGCTAATAAGTATAGAGGTTCTACATAAAAACTTTATATATCAAAAATATATTTTAAATAGCAAAAAGATTTATGATATATAATAAACTTAACAGTACCATTCATGAACCTTAGGACGCTTGGAATCAAAAATTTGTTTCTTGAGAAAGGCAATCAACTAAACCGCAGTGGTAAGTTCATTACCTACTGTTCCATGACAAATCTCCAGTTGATGATCGAGCATCCTTTCGATAAGGTTTATAGTCAGGGGATACTTCTTGTCCACAAACATATGTATAACCAGTCCACTAACTGTCTCCAACACATGAACACCAGAAAAAGAATATAGCTTCTAGTTTTGAATACTCTAGGTGTGTTGGTTCTTCCAAAAATTACTACCATCATACACTTCAGGTGAATCCAACAAAATCTTAAGATCTCCCCAAAGAACAAGGCCAACTCCCTCAGCTTTCTTATCTTGATAAAACGTCATCACGCGTCCATAAATCATCATCAAGTCTGCTCTAGTGACCAAGTGGAGGATTTCCCTGAGACTTGTGAAGTACTTTCGAGAGTTGTCTAGTCTGTAGATGGCATTGATCGATCCTAACCCCGTAGGCAATAACTCCCAGTCAACAATAGCATATAAATGAGCAGGTGTATCATAATTAGAAGCAGAATCCTCATCAGAAGCATACTTAATACATAATTTGTGTTCAGCGTCAGGATCTCCTTCTTCAATTGGAATGGTAGAGTGAGAAGTATGAACACCTTTTCTGCCTAATAGCTTCTTCTTGGTACCAACCTTATTGAGTGAGGAGGCAGTTTGTTATGCTTTAGGAACATCCTCTACTATAGCTTCCTGAGAAGGAACTTCAACTTGAGCTTCTGGAATATTCTGAGAATGAGAAGGAGCATCAACTTCCTCTCGTGAAACATCTTGAGAAGGAGCTTCACCTTCTACTTCATGTGGAACATTGTGAGAAGGAGCTTCAACGTCTACTTCAACATCACAAGTCTTGAGTTTCTTCGAAGAGGCACGAGTCATTGGACCGCCATCTCTTTTCAAACCCCGTGTGAATGCAACAGCTCTTTGAATCTTATTAAACTCTTTTTGAAGCTGTTTAGGAGAGAGTTTTAGAAATTGAGCCATAGTCCAACAAGTAGTGTATACAGCAGGGCCTTGATTCTTCACATAAGTTCTCATATATTGCCTGAGCTGAGATGGTGTCATAGGCCTATCCCTCCGTTCTTGAGCCCGTTGCTCAGCAAGTTCTTTTCTTCTAGAATTGACCAAAGCAACCATCCTGGTTGCAAAATCATCATCAGTAAAATCTACCCCGAAAATTGTGGAAGATAAGTCTGGATTTGCTTGAAGACGAGCCAAAATTATATCCCAAGCAGCATCTGAGTAGTTTGCAGCAGATGCAAGAACCTCTTGTTGTCTCTTTCTTTGGTCTTCAGTCATCTCAAAGTCTTGAGACATCTGCCTAGCTAAATTAGCATCCTTCATAAGAGATTCAGCTCTTTGCTTTTCGAAATCTGCTAGTTCTTGAGCTTGTAATCTCTGAGCAGCCTCCCAACCTAGTCTTTCTTCTTCCAATTGCTTGAAAGTCTTATCTTGAGTTGGAGTAGGTTCTTCAACAGCAACACCTTTTCCCTTTCTGGCATCTCTAACAGGTGATGAAGGAGTAGCAGTTGTAGAACCACTCCTAGCAGGAATTGGTTTAGCAGCAAGAATAGAGCTACTGGTGTAACATTTCTCAATTTTAGGTCATTTTATGACTCCTATTAAATTGTCACTATTTATTTTGATCCGATACGCGTTTACTTTTAATTTTGCTTTAAGAGCTAAATCGCGTAGACTAGAAATAACCATTTAATGTAAACGGTCATCAATAAATTAAGGTCCACATCCACCAAGTAAGAAATAATTATTAAGAAGATAATTATGTACCTTGCATATTTTATTTTTATTGGCCACGTAAAAGGGTTTTGTGTCGCAATAAAATACATTTGGACGCACCCTGGAAATACCTAGACTTACCTAGACTCAAACCACACCTACTTTTATAACCTTAACACAAAACTTAATCAATTGTTGTGTAAAATGCCACTAGGGGCCGGTTACACACACATACATCTAGGAAATCCTTAAAATCTCCTAATGATCCCTACAAGTACATGTACATCCTAATTCCCATTAATGCATGTCCTAATTGTCTCCACTAAACATTTACACAATGGACAAAGACCAAATGGCCTTCCTTTTACCCTTGTGGATTCGGCAACATGCATGCATATAGGAAGATCCTTAAGATTTCCTAACCTCACAAAATCTTGTACATTACTAGGCTAATTAAAACATGTACTAGAATGGTTTAACAAAACAATGTGCAATTAACTAGAAAATTTCAAAACCACTATAACTAGAGCCGGTTTGGTTTGTGTGAGAGACTAGGGGAGTAACTAGCAATATTGCCTATAAATACACACTCATGTCTCACCATTTGACACTCTTGAAAACTCACACACTTCTTAAAACTCTCTCAAGCAACTAAACAAATATTGTTTCCTTGTTTGGGTTATTAAACGCAAACAAACACGCCTCACTTCATATCATTTGAACCAATATACACTTGAGTCATCATACAAGTCTATAGAAGGAAAACATGAGCAAAAGGGGTGCGGGTTTATAAGCTTTGGAAACCATATTCATACATGTTTGGGTGTATAAGAGTCGGGTTGCTTCATCATCCATAAACCAAGTCACAAGGACACCTTGTAAGTATCTCACGACACTTTGCAATTCATAGTTTAATGGTCGCTTGATTTCTAAACTTGTGTCGCGACCCATATAAGGTTCACGCACCTATATATGTACATGTTATACTTGTGTGGTGCAAAGAACTAATTAAAACGCATGTACCAAGATGGATTATGTCAATCTAGGGCTTAAGTGCCCTATTTATATGAAAAACTTGGACTTAGACGTGAACAATATACATTATACACAAAATGGTAAGAAAACTATACGTGAAGTTTCTTGTAAACACGACATGAAGACTAAGGAATGTGTAGGCAACCTTATCTAGCGGGTACATGTAGCGAACATGACCCTATGCATGCAAAATAAGCTCACATTTGATATACTAGCTCGTTAACGGTGTCTTAAGAGGTACTAGAACACCTAACGGGCCACTAATGGCTTCGTTTAACCCACGCAGCCCACACTCAGGCCCAACAGGCCCAACAGTGGAGACCCTAGCTTATTAATAAGCTCTACGAGCTTATTAAGGTGACCTACGAGCTTATTGAAACTTATATAGGCCCTTATACCCTTTAAAAACCTAACTGACCAAAGCATGTTCTTTAGAAATCTTGGTCATCCTCCTTTTTTGAGTAGCTAAATTTATATCTCACAGAAATCTTGTCATTAGATTAACCATGTTATTCTGGGTTGTGGGAATAGGACTGACATTCATGGGATGTTTCCAAGTTGTTAAGGTCAGCCACTACGACCATATCTCATCAACATAATTCACCACTAAAGATACTAGTATTTAGAAGATCAGCAGTATCCTCTAAATCAGGCATAAGAGAATCAGCTGGAAGATCATCAGCATTAATAAAACTTTACCCAGCAGTACTAACAGATGGACTAATATATATAAAACTCTATTAGTGGTTTTAGCATAACCTTGCTTCTGTTGAACAAGCAAATTATCCAATTCAGCTCTCAAATCCTGTACATTCTGGTTAACTTACTTTATTTTGAAGCTCAATCCATCCTTCTCTTGACCCATTTCTTTACCCTCATTTCTGTTCTTCAGTTATCCATTTTACAGCATCTCTGCAACTGCATCCTCTAAGCTCACTATGAACTATCAGAAAGTAAAGGTAGGTAAGAATATATTAGTTAGAGTAGGTACTGCAATCAACATTAATCCTTAAATCCTTGCATTCCTATTAGTTTGATTCCCTGCAGTAACTGGCTCATAATTCATAGAGTTTGTTAGTAAATCAATATCAAAGAGCCAATCTGGTCCACTCCCTACAACATTGGGTTTGTTTTCAAGAAAGGTTATGTGTAGGTTCTCCTCTACTTTCCTAGTTCTAGTGTTAAATACCCTAAAAGCCTTGCTATTTATAGAGTATCCAACAAAGAACCCCTCATCAGCCTTCTCATCAAATTTGCCTAGGGAAAAAGGTATAAGAAATGGTTACATACACCTAAAAGGTCTCATAAAGCTATACAAGGTGGTCTAACCAAGTAAAGTTCATGATGAAGAAATGTTGTGAGGCATGGTCACTAAAACCCTATTCTGAACATAACAAGCAGTATTAACTGCTTCAGCCCAAAATGTAGTAGGTAAGAGTGAACCTGCTAGCATAGTCCTAGCTGCCTCTATTAGTGTCCTATTCTTTCTTTCAGCAACTCTATTTTGTTGTGGAGTTCTGGCAACACTAAATTCCCTCTTAATCCCTTTCATCTCACAGAACTGATTCATGTCATTATTTTTAAACTCAGTTCCATTGTCACATCTGATGATTTTAACCTTATGATTTATTTGGTTTTCAATGCCAGTTATAAAAGTTTTAAGGATCCCACTAGTCTCATCCTTAGTGGCCAAAAAGAAAACCCAACTAAACCTACTAAAGTCATCAATAACAACAAGGCAATATGTCTTGTGATTGATACTCCTTATAGATGTTGGCCCAAATAAGTCCATATGCAACATTTGTAAGGGTTGGCTGATAGAGCTCACAAGCTTGGTCTTACAAGAGGCTTTGTGTTACTTTCCCTTCTGACAAGCAACACAAGTATGGTCATTTTCAAAAAGCTTTGAAGACAAACTCTACATGGTTATCCCCTTAATTTGTCGATAGTTTTAAAGGTTTATATGACCACGCCTCCTATGCCATAAATAAAGATCATCTATTGTAGCCTTTGCAAATAAACAAGTCAAACCTCCTGAAGGAATAACATTCTTTAGATCAAAACTGTACATGTTGTCATGTCTAGGAACTTTAAGCAAAACTTAACTTTCATCAAGTAGCTTAAAGTCAGGAGATAGAACAAGACATTCAGTCTCAGTGAAAAGAACATTGTTTTTCTTGTCACACATTTTTGAGACAGAGAAAAGGTTAAACTTAATTTCCTTTACAAAGTATACATCTTCAAAGTCTAATTTACCAGTCCTAATTTTACCTTTTCCAGTAGTTTTACCTTTTTTAGGACTTCCTCCCCAAAAGCATACCCAATCCACGCATACAATTTCTTGAAATCTGGAAAAGAAGGACTTTTTTGCCAATCATATCCTAGGCATCCACTGTAAAAAATCCCTTGATCCTGTAAAGTATTTTGTTGATTATCCAGTACTCAAAATAAGAGAATTTAGTTTTCTCAAGGGACCCAAGCATTGTTGACATTGAGTCTGCCTTTAGATCAACATAGTCAAATCTTTTAAGCATTGTATGATCTAACTAACTATGGATAAAAGGTCAAAAACATATCTCTGGTTTTGGGGGGTCCTCCAAAACCAGACATGCAGAGGACTTAACAACATTTTCCCCATTTCCACAAAGCACTAACTACTGCTTTTGGCCCAGCAGTAGTTACATTGTTAACCCTAGCAGTATTAACTTTTTCATTAAAATTATTGGTTTTAGCTGCTGATTTTTGGTTAAAAGAAGCCCTTCTTACTGGTGAATGTGCTTTAAAATAAGAATATGTTGTGGGTAATGCATCATTCACTTTTAATTTAGGGGCAGCAGTATTAACAGGCCTGGCAGTACTAATTGATGCTGCTGCTCTTGGAGAGCTTTGCTTAGCAGCATTAACTGGTACTTGTCCTGACTTTGTTGCAACACTGATGAAACAAAATTCCTTTTTAGATGTGGGCTGAGTCAATTAATTTGGTGTTCACCCATTAAGCATAATTTCCATACTGGTCAGAAATTTCCCTTGACCAGTAACCTTTCCCTTATAAATCTAACACTGGTTTTCACCATTTTAGTGTCATGAAAATCACAGTCTTTGATTAAATGGTTGAAACTCCCACACATAAAACAAACTTTCTTTATAAACTCAAAACCATTCCCTAGTTTCTGAGTCATCATCCCATTCCAGTTTCTTCTATTACCCATAGGACTTTGACTTTTCTTGGGATACTCTAATTACCTATGTGTGTTTACCTTGATTAACAATTTCACATTCTCTACCCAGATTTTGACAAAATTGAATTTTAGTAAACTTGGTTTGTCTGATCAGATTTAGGTCTACACACACTATCATTATCAATATCAGTGTCTCCATTCTTTCAATGATAGGAGCACTAGGCTAACATCTTTAGGCTTATCTATATATAATCCTTACTATCTTAGATATACAGTTTCAGTTCACTCCTTTATCTTATAGTACAGAAATAATCTAACCAACAAAAGGATAAAGTCAGGTCTTAATGGCATGTAGTCCCAATGTAGGGAGAAGGGAAACTGCATGATATCCCACAACCTTTTTAAACACCTATCCATTTACTGGATTATCATCCTCATTACTTTTCATTACTGGTCAAACACATTATCAGCACTCACTCTCATTCACTTTGTTCATCAAAACCAAGAACCATCTTGTTCTTTAGTATTATTTAACTATTTATTAGTTTAGTTAGAGTTTTTAGAAGAATGTTTCCAAACTTCTAGTTTAAGTTTCAATCATCTTTTTCTTTTAAAGCATTTCTAACTGATTAAAAGCTCTTTATAGAAATATCTTTTACTTGAACATCATATTTTAAAAATGCAATATCTTCTTCATAAACAGCTTCATTCTTTTCATGAACAATTATTCTAGCTTCTAATGATTCTAATCCCATTTGATAACCTATTATTTCTAGTTAGATTTATTAAGAGCTTCACAGCTGTAACAAAGAACTGTTTTGAATAGTTTTTCATATGATTTTAAACAATCTTTAGAGCAAGTATGTACCTCAGAGTCTGAACTTGATGAACTTGATGAACCTTGGGATGTATAGGCCATTAGAGCAAAGTTTGTGATGCCTTCTTCAGCCTGAAAGCTCCAATCATAACCACCTATCCCATCTTGAACAACCAAGGCATTTATAGTAGATGTATCCACTGGTGCATTCCTTCTTAGTGATCATCTCTATTTCTAATCCCCCAAATTCCTTGGTGCCCTTCATGTCTCTAATCTCTGGCAAAATGACCTCTCCATGGTAGGTTTTGTATAGGTGTTGGGAATTGAGGAAGGCATCTGCAATACATTTCTGAGTAGTTCTAGGTGTGAGAGGAAAGTAATGAGTGTCCCCCCCCCTCCCTAGTTTCGAAAGTGAACGTATGGTGTTTTATGTGATTGATGGTTGACCAAAACTGGTTTGGTAGATGATCGGTACGTCATAATTTGAAGGAAACCGGTCTTGTAAACTTGTGGTGTCTAGAATTTCAATGAAAAAATCTCAGCATTGTATCAGATATATTTGAGTACTGAAGCGACAAGCTGATTTGTTCTTCTTGATGACAAGACTATAATGCAAGAGTAACCACTTTCTTCAAAGAACAATTTTAGCTTGAAGAATTTGTTCTGGACAATGTAGAACTTCTAAGAATAAGTTCAGACTTTAATTATTTTACATGAATACAAACTTAAGACATATTTCATTTTTTTTTTTTTATTCACTCTGTTTTGTTTTTGTATGGACTTGCATTACTTTTTTGTCCATACTTATGTCATTTTTCTTTCCATCATGTGCATTTGTACTTGCTTTTGCTGACACAAGATCGTATGATCTTCTTCTCACATATGAATTAATCTCTCTTCTGTTTTTTTAGTTTATCCCTCACTTTAAAATTCTGTTTTTTGGATAGCTATTTCTTAATGAAAATAAAAGAGGAAGAATGAATGAGAATTTTTTAGTTTCTCATGCTTTAAAAAGTGTTCATACATGACCAATCATTATAGAAATAACATCATTTTGTCAAGGAGAGAAAAACTTTTTAGAAATGATTGTTTTCACATAGAATGAGTTCTCCGTTTTATAAAATAACCTTGAGCCCCAAAGATACTCTGATATGCTAAATGGGATACATTATCAAATTTTAGGTGATTAACTAGTCTAACAACCATTGATTAGGTGTCATTATATACACTATTTCTGTGTTATTTTAACCCTCTAAATTATGCAAATTATGCCCAGATTATTTGCTTAATCGTTTGTATTTTATGGTTTTTATCACTTGATGGAATTTATGAGGATACATGTGAATTGGCCTAATTGGAGAAGAAACGGACAAGATTACGGACCTACACCAAATCCTTGAAGAAATATGTCTTACAAGGCGTGGAGACGGCGTCACAAGCATAAAGCGACGCCGTCGCGATCCATTTAGTGACGGCATCATAGATTTGGCGAGGGCATCAGGATGTGGCCGACTTAATGATGGATCTAGATCATCCACGTAAGCCGGACGACATCAGATTACAACGCGATAATGCTGGTCGTAGCGATATCTCTATATATACTCAAAAACCGAAAAAATATTTTTAGGTTTTAAGTGTGTAACTTGTATAACATTTGGAGACGAACCCTAGCTCTTGTACGCAGCTTCAGAGGTTGTTTTTAGGGCCTCAAACCTATAGTACTACCTTGAATCCATGTTTTAATCCAAGTAAGGTTATTTATCTTTAATCATTCAATATGTCTATGTGTTATGTGATTGATTTATCTCTTTGCTTTCTTTATAACATGCGAGGCTAAACCCTCCTTTGTATTTGCTTATGATTGCATAAAAGTCGGATTATAGATCCTTTTACTGTTTCTTCTTGATTAATGATTATGTGCGTAATCAACTCTTGGTGTTCCAACAACAACAAGATGAACCTCTTTATATTACGATTCGGACTCGTTTCAAAGACAATCCCAAAAAGTCCACGAATCATTGCCATATATATGGACCCCTAATTGAAATCTTTCTTAAACATCTTGACTCGTTATCCTGGCATATCATCAATTTGATAGCATAAGGGGATCTTAGGAAGTTTAGTGATATAGGAGCATGGTATGCCATAGAGGATTGTACCCAATATGATAAAAAATGTAACAACCCAACAAGCGCTATTTCTGATGAAACAATAGCAAATCCAAATGCTCAAATAGTTGGGGATGATATGGTTAGGGTACAGGTACCTAGGTGCATGGCATGGTTAGATTATGATGAGCATGTAGATAGCCTAAGTATGATGGATAATGAGGTAGGATTTACAAGCCTTGAGAGTACCACACAAACCCTACCGTCATTTGAGGAATACACACCGCCCATTGACTTACAAACCCGGAAGAAGTAGAAAAGACTTTAGGAACCCTAATAGAGGTAGAAAATTTGAACGAAACAAAACTAAAGGAAGTAGGCTTGAATTGTAATCACAACACTCCTTTTAGTTCTAGGGAAATTCCCAATTTTAATGAACCAGAGACTTTGTGTCAAATACGTTCGCACAATCTTCCCTAGTCCACCTCTTGTAAGGGAAAGTACCTCTGGCTTTAAGCCTGGTATAAAAAATAACCAAAACGTTGAGTCCCGATACGATGCAGAAAATTCGAGCCCATAAAGTTCCCCACTAGTCCTCTCATCATTTAAGGTATACACACCACCTGCGACTTACTCGAAAGAAGTAGAAGAGACTATAGGAATCCTGATGGAGGTAAAACCTTTGGACCACACACAACTAGAGGATTTAGGCTTGAACACTTGTAATCATGACCTTCCTCTTAGTTCTAGGGAAGTTCTAAGTTTTGATAAACCGGATCCTCAACCACAACCCTTACCAAATTTTCCATCCTTAAATGTAAGTCTTAGAGAAAAAAAGAGGCCCTGAACCACCCATCAAACCACATAGCCCGGATAGTTTTAGGATGAAGGTAGTAGATAATTTAACCATTCATACACCACTTTCACCTCACGTGGAATCTTTCCATCCTAAGGATATGTTTGCTATTATCACTCATGCATTGATGATCCTAAGAAACATTATGGATTTAAACCAGGTTTATTAGGATAAAGTGGATCCCTATGTGTTGATTTTTACACTTATTTATATATTTTATATTTTATTATATATTATATATATTTACGGTGTGAATTTCACTCAATCAGGCAACCCAATGGTTATTTTTCCCGCATATTAGGAATGTCGTGTGTTTTAATTCTTTTCATTTATTCTTTTATGTTTGAATTCATCATTTTGTAATCATGCTTTGTTTGTTTGTAACTTCTTCTTATTTACAATCAATGGTATTTTGCAACAAAAAAAATGTATGGGAAATATCTAGTTTTTAAGAACCAATTCAAACATTTAAAATAAATTGTTTAGATTAATTCGTGTCAGTTTCGAGTCATATGATTGTATTGACTAATCCCATGTTTCATGCAGCAATTTCATACAGGAAATAACTTATATAATCGAGTGCAAGAAGTTTTTCAAAGAAAACGAAAAGATAATTTTGCTCAGAGCCTGGAGAGTGCGTCAGGATTGATCTTGACGGCGTCATGAGCCCAGCTACAGGAAAATTTCAAAATTTTCAAGTATTTTCGAAAAATAGTTTACACAACATTTAAAATTTATAATTCTTTTATAAACTTGCATAAACCTATGATTACATCATTACTCTCATCTTATCTTTACTGCTTTCATAGAGTCAAACCCTAAATTCTCGTTGTATATATCTATCCTGCTGATTTTATGCTTGGTGTAGTTGTCTTTGTCTTTGATTACATGTTATATTTGACGAGAAGAAGCTTGGAAGTTCTTAGGAAGTTTCATTAGACGACTCTTGGAGGACGATCTAACCATTTATCGCATGTTTCTTCTCCATTATTGAGCAAACCAGGGGAGTACTAGTTTCTTTTACTTGTTTTCTTTTCTCTTTATTCGCTTTTACGGGTACTTCTATAGAACATTGGGGACAATGTTCAACTTAAGTGTAGGGGAAATAAGCCTTGGAAACTATTCCTTCATTTGCCATTTGCTTTGTTTCTTAAAATGATGGGTAATATATCGAAACATAGCATCAAAAGGTAATTTTGACCAAAATTTAAAATTTTTTATGACACATACCAACGAAAACCAAGTATTAATAGCGTCTCATGGATAGGAATTTATATGACTAGCACAAAAACCCTCAGGATTCCACCCCAAAATGTGAGGTTCGCCTTTAGATCTATAGGAATTCGGGTATCCATTTTTGATACCCAAGATAGTTTATGCCTTTAGCTTGTTCGAGTTAAGGAGTGAGCAGTCATATGTGTCTATTCCGTCGTTACGGATGTGTACGTATGGTCTTTGTCACCTTTTCTAGAGCATTGGTATCGGTATTAAATTATATGAGTGTACCGATAGTATATTAAATTCTAGAACTTGTTTTTGTGATGCATCCCGAGACCGCATAGTGAGTATTAGGATTTGCTAGATAAGAGGCACTAGGATTAACCCATGTTTTAAACCTACAATTGTTATGATGGTCACCTTGATCATGTAACTATCCCACACCCTTGCCATGCACTCATTTTTAGTGAAGGATACCCCTAGTATAACCCTCCGAGCGTATCCTTTTCATGGTTCTCGTAATTTTCTGGTTAAGCCAGACTATTAATGAAGAGCATTGTTAACCCTTAAACTAATCGTTACACCCAAATTGCCTTATCCTACCGTGTATGTACTCGCCATTAGTACATTATTGTTTTAACCCAAGTTAATTATTGAGTACACGGTTGCTAAGTCCTTATCCTTGTAAATACAGTTTTAGGACGATTGGGATTCATGGTAGTATTTATTTCGCGAAAGAATGGGGAAGAAAAGTTAAATCAATACCCCATATGTTTGTCAAATGATCTCATTGTTATGTTGATCCACCTCAATTCGGGTCATAGAATAGTTTGCTTGTAAAGTATGTAAAAGTTTAAGTGTAGGGGTGCATCTATAAGCCCCTAGTGATGTATTATGTTATTAAAAAAATAGAAAAGAAAAAGAAAGAGATTGATGTAGAGTTGTGTAAAGTTTGTATATCTTTGTCCGAGTCTTGGCTTAGCAACCAAACCAACGTGTATTCTTATAAACAATTAGCTAACCCTTTCACCCCAAATTCACCTAAAAGCCACTCCCCAAATGTATCCCATCCATTTCCGTTTTTGTTAATGTTATCTTACACCTACACCCCACATCCCTTTAAAAAAAGACCTCTTTGATAGTAATGAATAATGCTTGCGCCTAGTGATGGAGGTTTGATCCTTTACCAAGCCTATGGTAATTTATATGCTATGACAGGTAATGAGTGTTGATTTTCTGTTTCCCCATAATTGTTATAATTTATTATACACCCGAGTGAAAGAGAGAATCCCAAACACTTATGTGAGGTGCTAGTATATACTTTTCGTGCTTTTAATTACGAGGTCTAGAAGGTTGTCTTGTAAAATACTTTTAAAGAGTAGGTTAAATGACCCTAATATTGCTATTGTCTTGGTAGAAAAGCATGTTGGGATTAAAAGACTTCTTGATGATCTTAAAGTTATTGCTGCTCAGGTTTGTGTTACTGCTGCTAAGCTAAAGTTAGTGTTGTTCATTAACTTTAATAAAAAATATGCTAAGTAGTTAGTGCTGCTAGTATAAAGTTAGTACTGCTAGTTCACAGTTACTACTGTTAGTATATATTAGTACTGCTAGTATAAAGTTAGTGCTGCTAGTGTAAAGTTAGTACTGCTGGTGAAGATTGAAGAAAATATTCTAAGTAGTTACTACTGCTTGTGCTCAGTTAATGTTGCTGGTGTATAAGTTACTACTGCTCAAAGATTAAGACTGCTGAAAGAGTTTCTACTGTCAGAGAAAGGATAAAGACAGAAGAAAGGATAAAGATTGTTTGGAGATCAAGATTACTTACGTGATAAGTATTAGTTATTTATAGAATAGATCATAGAGAATATTCTAAGTCTTAGGAATATATTGTAAATCGACTAGGACTCCTTGGTGTATAAAAGGAGGTCCTAGGGTATAGAGTTTAATATGTTGTTTACGATTTGATAAGTGTTATTCATAGCTTCAAGGTTTTGTAACCCTAATACTAGGAGAGTATTCGTATTATTCTTAATAATATTGGAGCTTTTATTGTTTGTTGAATTGTGATCTTGTGTTACTGTTTCATTAAGAATTCTTCTAATATTAAAGATTAGATTCCGCATAATCTTTAATACACTTAACAAAGTTTCTACTATAGTTGTGTTAGATTTATCTAATATAACTAAACCTTAAACAAGCTTAAGGAATTCGATCTATTGAAGTGGGATCCAACAAGAGGTATCCTACAACTGGGACAACAAGTGGTATCAGAGCTTGTTGCTTTGAGAAACTTTGCTAGAAGATATGGATCAAGATTCTGCACACATGGTGGCTGCATCCAAAGTTCCCATGCTCAAACCGGGTGAGTTTGAGTTATGGAGGATAAGGATTGAACAATACATCCAGATGATAGACTATGCACTTATTAACAACAGTTTGTTTTTCAAGCATTTCAACTCGACTCCTTCAGCAAGTATCAAAGTTTCCTCAGAATCACACACAGATACAGGATTATGTTTACCAATCAACACATTTCCATTATATAATGCAGGTTGTTTCCGTCGAGCTTGAGAAAGATACAAAGGATTTTGATAACCAAGAGCTGTCTTATGTGTTTCATCATAAAATTTTTGGGGTTTGGTTAGCATATGCATAGTTTGAGCAGATTGACAAACTTTAAAAACTTGTTTTTCAAGTTCCTTTTTTGAGTTTTCCAAATCCATAATTTCACTAAATGTTTTTTTTCATAATTTTCAAACGACTATTGTTTGAGTGTCTTTCAAAATATCTTCCTTTAGAAAAGTAATGTGATTATTTAAATCCTTCATTTGTGTTTGTTGAGAAAAAACTTTTTTTCAAAAGCAGCTACTTTTCTATTACGATCATTAATGGCTGAATATAATTCACGACTTAGATATGTTTCCTATTCAGAATGACCATCTTTAACTGCATATTTTAAAAGTCCAACTCTTTCTTTGTATCGTTTAAGGTCGCTGGTTAATGATGTCATTCCCGACAATTGGACTCTTGAATTTACCGAGAGTGTATATTTTTTCTACTTTGAGATTTCATTGTCATTTATAGAAAACATTAATATCATTCTTATGTTATACAGGAGGAGGAACAAAGCTTTGTATTATCTTCACTGTTTCCAAATTGTAAAGCATATAATCTGTATAAATATAACATCGAGTTCGGTAACCCTTAGCCTCAACTTATGACCTCATTATTGGATACGATGTTTTCAATATAACCCAGCACTTGTATATTTGTCACACCCCGACAATGGCGGAAACTCAGGAATGCAACATAATGATCAATCATAACACAAGGTACAAAATAGAGAAAACTACATTGCATAAACTCCAAGTGCTATGAAGACCATCAACCTTGAACAAACTCAAGTGATGTCCCAAATCGCAACTAAAATCCACAATCTCTTACAATTATTCAAATGCCCACACAGGGGATCCAAAATCCAAACTTAAGCCAAACTTCCAAATTCTAAACCAAACAACAAGCAAAGCAAGACTTCAAATGAAATTCCACTCGGGATACTTCTAAGTCTGCTATCACAATCACCAAACTATTCTTCTTTCACTTCACCTAAAAATGATACTCGAAAACGTCAACAATAATGTTGGTGAGCTCGTAGGTTTGACCTTAAACCCAAAAGCTGTGCCAATATTTCAACAGTGGACAATAGTGCTATATGACAGTGAATATATGCAAACAATCCAAGACATAGCATCCCCGCTAGTCAATCACCATATGTCACTTACGCACCTAAAGGGCCTACCAGCTGGAGCACTAATATTAGGGCAGGACCTCACACAAACTTGGGTAGGCGTACCCATCCGCTCCAATAATCACACAAATACTGGGTAGGCGTACCCATCCGATCCAATAATCTCACAACACTGGGTAGGCGTACCCATCCGATCCAATAATCATGCATAATATTCACATAGCAGTCATAAGCACATATCTTGTCCCAAAAACAAAACCACATTTCGCACAGATCAATTCAAAACATTTCAAAACACATTTGAGTATCATTTTCCCCCAACGGAAAAACAGTAAAAAGTAGGGCTACGAGAACTCACCTTAAGCAAGTCTTTAGCAACCAAATCTCAATCACACAAGCAAATGCAACGACGCCCGCACACGACCTAGTCCAGTTAATGTCCCAATTTAATCATCCAATTCCAAAACAATCTTCATGTTTGATGCATAGAGTTTAGACGCGTTGTACAATTACCCAAAACAATTTATGGTGTGAAGGTTGACGACCTATTTTCACAAATCAATATCAATCACATTCCCCATAATCCTTACTTTATATATTTAAGAAAATAGATAAGTAATATAAATAAATATTTATAATTAATAATTATAAATATATTTTGACAAATCCATTCGGTAAACCTTAGTTACTTCAAAATAATCATAATATGGTTAAAATTGAAACGTTTACTCATAATAAACATATTAGAAAAGTTTTGAGAAAAATTATATTTTTCGTCTTTTAGTGAATTTAAATAAATAAACAAAATAATTAAATAATATTTTATTGTTTAAAACTCAAAAATCAAGTTTTAGGAAAATTTCTAAGTATAAACCTTTTACGAAATTTCGACATGACCCGTACGCTCAAACAACGTTTTCCAAGTTTCAAACCTTATTTTTAACACTTTTCATAAATTCGACACTTTTCGACAAAATTCCAAATTCTCAATCTTTAACGTTTACTAAAACGTTTTTCCCAAAATATCATTCAATGTCACTTCGTAAATATATTTTTACTTTCAAAAGTCCGTCAAAACTCTCATAACAATTAAATATCGCTTTTTGGGTTTTAAGGCCCACCAAGGGTCCATTAAGAAATTTATATGTTCAAAATACAATCCAAGTCCAAAATCAAGGTCCATTTACATATATAAGCATATACTTATAAGTAAAAATAATCTGGACCACAATAAGCCCTCCTATTAAGCCGCGGCTTAAATAAACTTATTGGGCCCGTGATCAAATAGCTCAAAAATCATATATTAAGCTTGAAAACAAGCTAAATAAACTACTATCGAATTTGTTTACTACAATTAAGCCTCAAAAAACAGTCACAACATACGCCATAACACAAAAAATAATCAAAACACCTTCCTAGTGATTTTTGGGAATGGTCGTGGCAATAATAAGCCTAAAATAAGCCAAGAAAAACTTAAAATAAGCCAGAAAAAAAACAAAAAAAAAAAAAAAAGAAAGAGTGGGGGGGGGTGGGGGGGGGGGGGGTGGGGGGGGGGGGGGGGGGGGGGAAAAAAAAAAACAAGGGAAAAAAAAAAAAAAAAAAAAAAAAAAAAAAAAAAAAAATAAAAAAAAAAAAAAAAAAAAAAAAAAAAAAAAATAATAAACAAATATATATAAAAAAAAAAAAGAATAACCAAAAAATTAAAAAAAAAAAAAACAAAAAACAAAAAAAAAAAAAAAACAAAAAAAAAAAAAAAAGAATAACTATACAAGCTACTATAAAAAATAAGCATTCTAGTATCATATATTTTTCAACCATCATGACCACAATATCAAAACTACAAAAACCCATTCTTTCTTTTTATAACCCACAAACCAAACACCCCTTATTTTATCCATTTCGCTTTCAAAAAACGATTTTCACAACGATTAACTTGTACAACTAATATCTATGCATCAAAATAAACCAAAAGAACAAACAAAATTAAATTTGAAAACTTATAAAAAATCTTCAAATTTATAGATTTTGACACGAACTGGACAACCTAAACGTTGTTTAAATGAATACCCAAACACAATAATCAACCCCAAATATTTATGTCTTCATGTTTTCTTGATCAAAGTTCAAAAATATAATATGTGTGTGTGTTGCATGGACGAACCAACAAAGAGAGAATAGGGATAGAAATTTTTTTGTAAAAATGAACTATATGTTTTTCAAAAGAAGATAAGGGTATTTTTAAGTGTACCGTTCATGGACACACTTGCTAAAATCTTTGCCTAGATGTCCCCTATGGGACTAGAACCGGCCATGGCATCCAAGGAGGCCTCGAGCCTTTCTTTTCGTGTTGGGATCACTTAAATACTCATAAAACTCAACCGAAAATTTACTCCAAAGTTAATTAAGCATTTTATTCACCTTAAAAATACTTTATCCCATTAATCGAGATTTACACGATATATTTTCACTTTAAACCCTTTCAAAACTCATTTGGACATTAACGGACGTGTCAGACTCGTTTTTTGGCATTTTTCAAAATTCACGGATCAAACCACCTGGAATAAAAATTACACAATAATACCTTTCAAAAGGGATTATTAATCGCCATAAACCACAATTCATTATAATACTCATAAAATCACCACAATTCTCAAAAAAATCACCACCGCCATAAACCCACAATTCTATCCTTAATCTGAGAATCTTCTTATAGGTCTCTTGCAACTAAACCAAAATCTGTTTGAGCCCAATAGAATAGATCTTGCTTTAACTTGTATAATGGCTAAGTTGTATTGAATAAATTCCAAAACAACTACGACTAGAAACTTGATTGTAAATATCAAAAGACTAGCAGCATCTAGTCAATGATACTAAGAAGAATTTCAATGAGACAGTAATGAATAAAATTAATAACAAAACAGTTTATCAAACTTTCAGTCTCAATATAATACGAACACTCTTAATAGTGTTAGGGTTACAAAACCTTGAAGCTATATTGATATCAAAAACAGAACAACTTCTAGATACTAACTCTATCCCTAGGGACCTCCTTTTATTATCAGCCAAGGAGTCCTAACCGTTACAATATTTCCCTAAGTTATCATTTCTGCTAAAACAAATAACTTATACGTATCTTTTAAAAATATCTCATACTTATCACATAAGCAATCTTTATCTTTTCTCTGATAAGTCTTTGATCTCTTCTCTGTCAGCATAAACTCTTCCAGCAGTTGTAATCTTTAAGAATTAGCCAAACCTTTTCTACACCAACAGTAGTAACTTTTGTACCAGCAGCACACTGTGTAAGTTGAACCTCATCTTTTTCTTTTGTAATCTTTAAGCGGCACTAACTCAGGTTTTTTGATGAATTTTTAAATTTTAGGACTGTAAGTTGAACCTCATCTTTTTTTAGCCAACTCTAACTTCCTTTTAAGCTCTATAATATCTAAATCTCTTAAATAGATTTCACGTTTTAAGAGTTTTATATCTTCCTCATACACATATTCATTTTTCTTGAAGACTATTAGTTTAGCTTCTGCATATTCTAAACCAATTTTATAAGAGACAGCACTTATCCTAGCTATTCTTAAGTCTTTGACTAATTGTTCATTTTGTTCTTTTAGATCTTTTACACATTCTAAACAAGATGAACAACAATTTGAGTCATTAGATACCTCAGAGTTTGTAGAAGAAGTTGAACTTGTTAAAGAATAAGCCATGAGAGAAAAATTGGTTGGACCTTCTTCTGCTTAGTCACTCCAATCATAGCCAAAGCCATCACACTAAGACACTAAGGCATTTGAAGTAGTTTCCTCAACTCGCACATTCCTTCTGATAGGTTCCCTGTTTATGTTGTCTTGATTCATGGGTGCCCTATACTCCCTTGCAAAGTGTCCTCTCTTGTAGCAGTTGAAACACTCCACCTTGGACTTGTTAAACCCAATTCTTTCTTTGTTGGCCATGTCCAGCTTCTTTCCAGTATTCTTTAGGAATCTTCTTGCCATCATAGTCAGCATATCAATGTTCTACCTCAAATCCATCTCTTCTAGATCATCATGATTGATTTGTTGTAGATCTTCATTATCTAGCTGTGGAATACTTAGTTGGCTAGCAAAGAAGGAATAAATCACAACATCACTTAAATTTTCAACAGTTGTTGAGCTATCAGCAGCACCCTAAGTGCTAGCAGTATTAACAACCTGAGTAGTATTAACTGCTTTAGTTGCACTGTTAGTGCTGCTAGAAGATAGAAAGGCTACATTATGTGAGTTTATGGTTGAGCTAGATGTCCCTTTGACCTCTAATTCATAAGCCTTCAGGTTGTTGAAGAGGTCATCCAAACTCAATGTCTTAATCTCTGGTTTGTTCCTCCACATAATTGTATGCATAGTCCATTCTTATGATAAACTTCTCAAGAACTTCTGATCGATGTCTTCTTGAGGGATAACTTTATCATGCATCTCTAGTTGACTAATTAGCTTTTGAAGCCTTGCATAGGTTTGCTCAATCACTTCTGTGCTCGATGCAGCAAAGTTTTCATATTGCTGCTTCAGTAGATTTTTCCGAGTTTTCTTTGTAGCAGTATTACCTCTAAATCTATTCTCAATAGCCTGCATCAGTGTCTTAGCATCCTTGTATGAGTTGAACTTTAATTGATGCTCATTAGGTAAGGCCATCAACAAAGTGCTTTTTGCCTTCAACTATGCCCTTCTTTGTGCCTTCTCTTCAACACTTGTAGGAGGGATAATAGTCTCCTTACCATCAACAGTTTTTGTTACTATGGTGCATTACCATTTTCTACCATCTCCCATAGAGTGTAATCAATGCACTGTAGGTACTGCTCCATCCTTATCTTCCAGAGATCATACTCACCAGGTTGGAGTATGGGTAGGTTGATGGTTTGAGTAGATTAAGAATCCATTGCTTATTGAAAAAGTAGATCTTGTGTGTAGTAAAGGTTCTTCTTATTCAAAGTTTCTCACAAGATCTGATACCACTTGTTGATTCCAATAGAATAGATCTTGCTTAGCTTGTATAAGGCTAAGTTATATTGAATAAATTCAAAACAACTATGATAGAAACTTTGATTGTGAATATCAAAGACTATGCGGAATCTAGTCAATGATACTAAGAAGAATTTCAATGAAACAGTAATGAATAAAATTAATAACAAAACAATTTACCAAACTTTCAGCCTCAATATAATACGAACACTTTTAATAGTGTTAGGGTTACAAAACCTTAAAGCTATATTGATATCAAAACAAACGATTTCTAGATATCTAACTCTATGCCCTAGGAACTCCTTTTATATACCAAGGAGTCCTAACCAGCTTACAATATATCCCTAAGTTATCATGATCTTCTAAACAAATAACTTATACGTATCTTTTACAAAAATATCTCATACTTATCACATAAGCAATCTTTATCTTTTCTTTGATAAGTCTTTGATCTCTTCTCTGTCAGCATAAACTCTTCCAGCAGTTGTAATCTTTAAGCAGTTGTAACTTTCACACCAACAGTAGTAACTTTTGTACCAGCAACACTAACTGTGTACAAGCAGCATTAACTACTTAGAAAGTTTTCTTCAATCTTCATCAGCAGTACTAAGTTACACTAGCAGTAGTAACTTTACTCTAGCAGTACTAACATTACTAGCACTAGTAACTTATACTAGCAGTACTAATATACACTAGCAGTAGTAACTAGCAGTACTAACTACTTAGCATATTTTTCATTAAGATTACTAACAACACTAATTTATGCTTAGCAGCAGTAATACCTTAACAGTCTTAACTTCCACTTAGCAGTAGTAACTTCCAAATAGTATTAAGAGGCTTTTTAATCCCAATAATCATCCCCTAAATTTGATATTTATCTTCAAAATCATCAAGTGTTTTCATTAAAAGCTTCATCAGTCACTAGGAGAATGCTTCCAAACACTTCACTGTTTCTTGAGTTGCTTTGTCATAAGCTTAAGAAGCTGATAACACATTTCATTCTAATAATCAGATTTTAGCTTCTTATTCAGCATATCAGTGATTGTTGCTGGTGTAAAGGGATATCTCTTCTCTACTAGCATATAGACATGCATATCATTAAATCTCACAAAGTGTACTCCACATGAATCATATAACCTCCAAAGCAATACTTTCTTTCCTTGTAAACTCCTCTATACTTCATATTTTATATGATGTTCAAACATAGTTTTTAGATTACCCCACAACACTCTTTCATAGCCTTCTTCTGGCCTTGTATTCCCATGCTTAGCCTTAACCAACTTCCATAGATTTTCCAAGTCTTCTCTGTCAAACTCTTTGATTAGCTGACTAAATAATAAGTATGTCTTGGTACTTCTATCAGCTCTCATTATTTCATAATAGCCATTCCTTCCTTTTCTATGAATTTGGAAGCCTATAGTGGGTGCAGGCTTGGTAGTTGGGGTATAGCATCAATTGCAACATCTTCTTCTATAACCAACTCAAAGAATTGTTGAAGATCTTATCTCTCTTTATCATCATCCACCTTTTGCTTTTTGTAGGCTTTTGTTCTAGCTTATTACTTTCTCTTTTAGAACTGCTTTCTTCTTCTCTTATCTCACTGCCTTCTACCAATTCTGTATCCATGTCTACAAATGTATTTTCCCTTTTCATAGCATTCTCAAATAATTCTTGAACACTGGCAAAGGACTTATTTTTCAAATCTTTGGGCTTCATCTTTAAAGGTTCTTCAACCATGATTCCTTTACCCTTATCCTTTGAAGAAGTTATTAGTATCATTGGTGTTTTTGTTGTTGTTCTTATTTTACTTGGCTCTTAAAGAATAATTCCTTTTGTAGTAGCAGTTGTTGGTGTAGTTGTTGGTTTAGTTGTACCTTGCTCTAGTTTTTGACTAACAACCTTATCAACTTTTGGTTTTGCACTCTTTAAAGCTGCAAGTGCTTGAGCTAAAGTGATCTCTTCAGTAGTAATTGTTGCAGCAGCACTAACTTCAGCAGTACTAACTACTTCTTCAACAACTTTTTCACTTTGCTCTGCAACAAACACTTCTTCACCATTAAAAACATCTGTATCAAACATTTGAGCATCATCATACCTCCCCTGAGTTTCATTAACCAAAGTAACCTCTGCATCTTTGTCAATGTCATCTATTTTCCTCCCCTGTTTGGATGCATCCTCCTGATCACCCAAACCTTCATCTTCAGAGGAAACAACTTGTGCAGATCTACCAATCTTGAATAATCTTTTCATCCCTAGAGTTTTTGACTTCCTTTTCCTTTCCAGCTTCTTGACTCTCTTCTTCAAACTAGCAATCTCCTTTGCTTGAGCAGTCTTTGTTGTCTCTAAGTCAAGAACTCTATCAGACAGTTTTGTACAAAGGTCCATCAATTCCTTAAGTTTCGTTACTCTGCATCAACATTAATATCAGCTATTTTCCTCCCCGGTTTAGATGCATCCTCTTGATCACCCAAACTAGCTTCATCAGAGGAGTCTACCCTTCTAACTGAACCAACCTTCCTTATCCTTTTAAGCCTTGGAGTTCTTAACTTATTCCTCCTCTCTATCTTCTTGACCTTCTTCTTTAGACTAGCAATTTCACAATCTTGAGCAGTATTGGCCTTCTCTAAATCAAGAACCTTCTTTTGTAAGTTGGTATATAAGTCCATTAATTCAGTAAGTTTCAGTCTATCCTCACCACTGAGTAGTGGATCATTGGAAGTTGTAGGTACATTTTCTTCTAGTACATTCTTAGTAGAACCACTAGGCTGAGGAACCTCAGTGTTCTTTTTCTTGGACTTCCTAGATTTTTGCTTCCTCTAAAGTTAGGATGATGATGGTTGAGTAATGATGGGTGTGTGATGGGGATCAGTTGGTATTTATGAACCTTCACCCATTTCTTCATGAGCTTGAACCATCATAGTTTGAAATAAAGGGGTAATTCTTCCAAAAAACATTTCCCTTCATCTTCATGTTCTCTAAATATCTTTCTTAGTATGAGAGGCGGGTAACATAAAATCCTTTTATGGATGGGACTATCCTAGAACTTGTTTATTCACAAATTACCTTATCGAATCTTGGTACATCTTGGAATTTTTACCATTCTATCCACTTTCTTTCCTATTTCAAAGATATACTTGGAAAAGTTGAATTGTTGGTTTGTGGCTAAGCAAATAATTGCAAAGGCCATGGTGCTACTAAATTCGTTCCATGCAGTAGTCTTAGCACCTAGACATTGCAAAATTGTATTAATTAAAAACTTCTATTGAGAAGAAAAGAATGCCTTGTAAAATGTAAGCTTCTGAGAAAGTTTTTCATACCCTATGAGTGTAAGCTGTTCAAAAATTGTTGTATTTGGCAGACGATCGACACCATTAGCTTCTTCCAGTTAAAGATTTCTCCTTATTATAGATTCAGTTATAATTACCTTTTTCTTATCCACTAGGGCTGGCAATTGTGCTTCCTCATTAACCATTTTTTGCTTTGACAGTATCCCAGAACTGTTTAACACATGAACACTAGATTATAGGATTAACGGTTAAAGCATATTGGATAGGGTTTGCATTTAGAAAATCAACTATCTCCTCAAACCCTTCACTTTCAGTGGGTTTCTCTAAAAACACAACTAAATTGTGAGCATCAGTAAACTTTAGATCCGACATGTGTTGGGTTTTGATGGAAGAATGATGAATTGAGTTTGGGTTTTATGATTAGAGAGTACTTATGGGAGATTAAAATCAAATTGAATGTGTGATTAAAAACACTTATTCAAAGGTATTTATAAAAATACTCACACATCATAACGTTCACCTACAGTTGTAAGTTTAATGCCTAACAGCATTTACTTTTCAAAACGTGTAAGTTTATCCCTAATAGCATTTAACTTATACCTAGCAGTAGTAAGTTTATGGCCTAGCAGTATTTAACTTGAACACCAGCATTAACTCTAATTCCATTCTAATTAAGCATTTTCATCATCAATTTAACATTATAGCTTACAAAATCTCTATGTCTGTTTTTGATTTCTCTCAATTCTTTTTACTTACAATTCTCTCTGTTTGTTTTTGATTTCTCTCAATTATTTTTCTTACCAATTCACTCTATCTGTTTTTATTTTCACACATCTCTCTTTCTGTTTTTATTCTTACTTATTTCTCTCAATTCTTTTTCTCACCAATTCACTCTATCTGTTTTTATTTTCATACGTCTCTCTTTCTGATTTTATTCTCATTTATTTCTCTCAATTCTTTTTCTCATCAATTCACTCTATCAGTTTTTATTCTCACACATCTCTCTTTCTATTCTCACTTATTCTCTTAATTCTTACAGTATTAATTATACTTAACAGTATTAAGTATAACTAATAGTATTAACTTAGAAGTATTAAGTATAACTAGCATCACTAATTATACTTAATAGCAGAAACTTGAAGTTAGCAGCACTTACTTAAATTTCCATCCTTGGCAGCTTTTTCATTCCATTCTAATTATCATTTATGTATAATCCGCTGCATATTAACATAATTAACCACCCCTCAATCAATACTTTAGAGGTTAAACATTCCAATACTTGCAATCAGATATTGAAATCTGCTAACATCAAACGCTTTTGTGAGCAAATCTATAACATTCTGATCCGTGTGAATCTTGATCATCTGGATAAGCTTCTTCTCATTGGAATCTCTAATAAAGTGATGCCTAATCTCAATTGGCTTTGTGTTTGAATGCAAAATAGGGTTCTTCACTATACAGATAGTACTCTCATTATCAATATGAATCTTAGTCTATATAAAGTTATATCCATAATCCAGCAATTGATTTTGAATCCAAAGAACTTGTCTACAGCAACTTGAAGCATCTACATATTCAGTCTCTGGTGTGGAATTGCACCACTGTCTGCTTTCTTACACTGCCATGAAATCAATCTACATCTTAGGAATTGGAAACCTCCTTGTGTGTGGGACTTCCTATCTAAGCTTGCTCCTGCATAGTCACTGTCAGTATATGCCACCAAATCAAAAGGTGAATCCTTAGGATACCAAAGGCCCAATTTAGGTTGACCTTTAAGATATCTAAAAATTCTTTTCACAGCATGAAGATGTGACACTTTAGGGTTAACTTGGAATCTGGCACATACACATACAACAAACATTATATCTGGTCTTGAAGAAGTAAGATACATCAATGAGCCAATCATTGATCTATACATGTGTTCATCTACATCTTCACCATTTGCATCTTTGAGCAAAGGCTTATGGGTTTCCATGGGTGTGTTTGCTGTTTTGACATCACTAAAGCCAAATTTCTTTAAAATCTCAGTCACATACTTGTCTTGGCTTATAAAAATCCCATCTTCCTTCTGTTTCACTTGCAGTCCTAAGAAGAATGTGAGTTCACCCATAGAACTCATCTGAAACTTCTTATGCATCATCTTTTCAAACTCTGTGCATAACTTCTTCTTTGTAGACCCAAAAATGATATCATCTACATATACCTGTACTATCAGAATATCACCTTGGTCCTTCCTGATAGACAAAGTTTTGTCTAGCTGTCCTCTCTGAAACCGATTTTCCAACAAATAAGTAGACAAGGTCTTATACAGCTTAGGAGCGTGATGCATTTTTAAAGATCCTTTTACTTTGTAGATTTGTTAGGAAAGTTTGGATATTCAAATCATATTGGTTCCGACAATCATAGATTCCTCTTCATCTTACTATAAAGAAAAGGCACTCATTGGCATCTATCTGGTACACTACAATTCTTTAAATGAGGCATAGGCTAAGAACTAGCCTTATATCTCTCAATTATTGCAACAAAGGAGCAAAAACCTCATCATAATCAATTCCTTCTTCTTGTGTGTACCCTTATGAAACCAATCTTGCTTTGTTCTTTATCACAATGCCTATTTCATCCTTTTTGTTCCTATAAAACCCATTCTAGTACAATGGCCCTTTTGCCATGTGCGTAAAATTCACCAAGGTCCTAACTCTGGTGTAACTTGAACTGCAAAAGCTTATCTTGCATAGCTTATATCCCAGCTTGGATCTTTTAATGCTTGGATTACCTTATTAGGCTCTGCTTGTGATAAGAAACATGCAAACAGACCATTTTGAAAGTCTTTATGGTTGTTCTCTGCTGTTCTAAACTAAACATAGCATGTTCAGTCACTTTCTTTGTCATCCTTCTGGTTGAGGTTGCAGAATGTATATCTCCTTGATTGTTTAACTGGATGATCCTTGTGAATTTTTTTTAGGGTTTAGTTGGAATAGGATTGATAGGATATGATGTATCTAAAGTAGTCTTGTTTAGCCCTCTGTACAAAATCTTCTTCATCATCTGAATAAAAAAATATTCTTCCATTTCAAGCAATCTTTTAGATCATCTGGAAGTTCAATGCTTGATTTTGGATCAACAGCATTAACTTCTATGCCATTAGCATTAACAGTTAAACTAACAGTATTAATGGTGTTAGTTCTGTTAACCCTAGCAGTATTAACATTGTTAGTGCTGCTAACATTGTCATATTTCTATTGATTAACTCTTGGCTCCTCTGTACTTGGAACCTCACTATCTTTATTTCTTGGATCTTCAGCATCCTTCTTTTCCTCCTCCCTGATGATTTGAATCTAGCATCAGGAGAACTTTTTGAATCTTGAGAGAATAGTAGACCAGCAGGCCACATTGGTAGTAGAATGTAACCTTTACCAGGTACTGTCTTCATTTTAGCTTTACCTGCATCATTACATGCTTTTGTACCTGCATTACTATTAGATTGATTCCCTGCAACAACTGGCTTATAGTTCATTGACTTTGTTAGTGCATCAATATCAAAAAGCCAATTTGGTCCACTTCTTGCAATATTAGGTGTATTCTCACTAAACTGAACATGCAGGTTCTCTTCAACTATCCTAGTTCTACTGTTGAATACTCTGAAGGCTTTGCTATTGGTAGAGTATCCTACAAAGAACCCTTCATCATCCTTTCTATCAAATTTACCTAAGTGATCTATGGTATTAAGGATTGTAACAGGACACCCAAATGGTCTCATAAAGCTTAAGGCAGGTTTTCTACCTAGAAAAAGTTCATAAGGGGTCTTGTTTTGAGGCTTGATAACTAACACCCTATTTTGGACATAACAAGCAATATTAACTGCTTTAGCCCATAAAGTTGTTGGCAATTTTAAATCAGCTAGCATAGTCCTAGCAGCCTCTATTAGTGTCTTATTTTTCCTTTCTGCTACTCCATTTTGTTGTGGAGTCCTAGCAACACTAAATTCCCTCTTAATACCTTTATTCTAGAATGTTTTCATGCCCTATCTTGAATTCAGTCCCCATTATCACATTAATCACTTTCATCCTTAAGGCCTATTAGATTTCTATAATGTTATAATTGTCTTTAAGGATTTTAGAAGTTTCATCTTAGTGGCATAAAAAGAAAACCCAACTAACCTACGCCCCAAAATCATCTCGTGACATCTAGGCAGTACAACTCTTTTTCATTAAACTCTTTACAAATGTTGGGCCAAACAAATCCATGTGCAACATTTGTAATGGTTGGCTGATTGAACTGACTGTTTTGGTCTTACAAGAAGCTCTGTGTTGCTTTCCCTTCTGACAAGCAACACATGTTTGATTAATTTCAAAAAGTTTTGAAGGTAAACCTCTTACAAGGTTTCCCCTTACTAGTTTATTCATTGTTTTGAAATTTACATGTCCAAGCCTCCTATGCCAAAGATTAGATTCATCTGGTGTGGCTTTTGCAAAGAGACAAGTGAGACCTCCTTGAGGAATAACATTCTTTAAATCAACACTGTACATGTTATCCTTTCTAGGAACTTTAAGCAAAACATGACTTTCATCAGTTAACTTAAAAATATTGGAGATCAGAACAAACACATTCAGTTATTAGTAAAAAGAAAACACTATTTTCTTGTACACATTTGTGGGAGTACACTACAAGAGGTTACACTTTAGTTCCTTTACAAATTACCACATCTTCAAATCCAATTGACAAGTTCTTATTTTCCTTTCCATTAATTTTCCTCTTTTAGAATTACCTTCCAAAGGTAATAAATCCTCCATCAATTTCTTCATAATCTGTAAGATATGATTTGTTTCTTATCATGTGCCTAGAGCATCCACTATCAATTACTCCTTTATCTTTCAAATCTTGCTATGGATTACCATGCACATTAATGTAGGAAAATTAGTTTCTTTTAGGGACCCTAGCCATTACTGTCTTGGAGCTGCCTTGTGCAATCAATATTGTCAAATCTTTAAAGACTTTAAATGCACTATTGTTTCTGGAGACCTTGTCTAAAATAACTTGTGCTTGGGTCTTCAAAGCCACAACATGCTGAGGCCTTTACAACATTACCCTTGATTTCCATTTACTAGCATATGAAATACTTTTGGCTAGCATATATTAAACACTTGTTCCCTTAACAGTATTAACATTTTTAGTGAAATTACTATTATTAGCTACTGTTATTTTGTTAAAAGGCCTTCTAGCAGTTGAATATGTATTATTAATAACATTTTTCATGGGTCATTGTATTATTCACTACTGTTCTTGATTGAACAATCATTAATGGTCAAAGCAATATTGAGTGTAAATTGCCGACCTAGTTATGGAACTATTCTTGGAACCATGTTCCTTTTTGGACTGGGGTGAGTTAATTTAGAGAAATTCTATTTGTTCACCCTTTGAACATTGGTCCAAACTGGTTTTGCAAATCTTCTATTATTATACCAGTTATTGCAATCATTCTTCAAATGATCAAAACTACCACACACATGACAAGCTTTGTTGAACATCTCAAAATTACTCCCTAATTTTTGAGACATCTGTTGGTTCCAGTTTCTCTTGTTTCCTCTAGGACTAGGTGTGTTTTGCCTATTTTTATCAACTGATATTTTCCTAGGAGATTTTACTTGCTCAGTAGACTTAACAAAGTTTATCTTAGCAAAACTAGGTTTATTAAACATCTCAACTGTTTTAACCTTAGGCACATTTTCTTCATCACTATCAGATACCCAATCCTCAATAATTGGGGCTCCATTTTCTTTCCTAGCAGTCTTAGGTTCATTAGTCTCAACAGTAGGCTTTTCAACTATAGGCTCAGCTTAACAGGACTCATCACGAATCAAAATATCATCTAAATAGGATAAACTAAAATGTGATTTTTGGTGGCATAAAATTCCCAGTATAGGGAGGTGGGACAGCATTATACCCTAATCCTGTTTTACACTTATCCATTATCTGACTGTCTAGAAGTTTACTTAGGCTTTTTGATGAATTTTCAAATTTTTGTATTGTAAGTTAAACCTTATCTTTTTCTTTTGTAGTCAACTCTAACTTCCTTTCAAGCTCTTTAAAATCTAAATCTCTTAAATAGATTTCACATTTTAAGAGTTTTATGTCTTCCTCATACACAGACTCATTTTTTTAAAGACTAACAGTCTAGCTTCTACAGATTCTAAACCAGTTTTATATGAGACAGCACTTATCCTAGCTGTTTTTAAGTCTTTAACTACATGTTCATTTTGTTCTTTTAGATTTTTTACATATTCTAAGCAAGATGAACAACAATTTGAGTCATTAGATACCTCAGAGTTTGTAGAAGAAATTAAACTTGTTGAAGAATAAGCCATAAGAGCAAAATTGGTTGGACCTTCTTCTGCTTAGTTACTCCAATCATAGCCAAAGCCATCACACTGAGACACTAAGGCATTTGAAGTAGTTTCCTCAACTGGCACAATCCTTCTTGTAGGCTCCATGTTCCTGTTATCTTGATTCCTGGGTGCCATGCACTCCCTTGCGAAGTGTCCTCTCTTGTGGTAGTTGAAACACTCCACCTTGCACTTGTCAAACCTAATTCTTTCTTTATTGGCCATATCCAGCTTCCTTCTAGTATTCTTCATAATCTTCTTGCCTCATAGTCAGCATAGCATATTTTCCACACCTTAAGTTTATACTCTTATAGATCATCAGGGATGGTTTGTTGTAGATCTTCATTATCAAGTTGTGGAATACTTGGTTGGCTAGCAAAGAAGGAATAAATCACAGCATCACTTAAATTTTCAATAGTTGTTGAGCTATCAGCAGCACCCTGAGTGCTAGCAGTATTAACACCCTAAGCAGTATTAACTGCTCTGTTAGTGTTGCTTGGGACAAAAAAATGCTACATTGTGTGAGTTTGTGGTTGAGCTAGATATCCCCTTGACCTTTGATTCATAAGCCTTCAGGTTGTTAAAGAGGTCATCCAAACTCAATGTCTCAATCTCTGGTTTGTTTGTTCCTCCACACCAATTGTATGATAGTCCATGCTTGTGACAAAATTATCAAGAACTTCTATTTGATTTGTCTTCTTGAGGGATGACTCTAACCATGCATTCTCCGTTGACCTAGTTAGCATTGGAAGCCATTTCATAGTGTTTGCCTAATCACTTCTGTGCTGGATGCAAGCAAAGTTTTCATACTTGCTGCTTTAGAAGATTTTTTTTTTTGAGTTTTTTTGTAGCTGTATTACTCAAATCGTTCTCAATAGCCTGCATACAGTGTCTTACGCATACTTGTATGAGTTGACTTTAATTGATGCTGATTAGTAAAGGCCATCAACAAAGTGTCTTTGCCTTCAAACTCTGCCTTCTTTGTTGCCTTCTCTTATAACACGTGTGGGAGGGATATTTAATAGCTATCCTTACCCTCAATCTTTTTGTTACTTTAGGGCATTCACATTCTCTGCCGATCTCCATTAGAGTGTAATCAATGCACTATAGGTACTGCTCCATCCTCATCTTCCAGAGATCATACTCACTAGGTTGGAGTATGGGTAGCTTGATGGTTTGAGTAGATTGAGTGTCCATTGCTTCTTGAAAAAATAGATCTTGTGTGTAGTAAGTTCTTCTTATTCAAAGCTTTCCTCACAACTCTGATACAATGTTTGATCCCAATAGACAGATCTTGCTTAGCTTGTATTGGCTAAGTTGTATTGAATAAATCCAGAACAACTATGATAGGAACTTTAATTGTGAATATCAAAGACTATGTGGAATCTAGTCAATGATACTAAGAAGAATTTCAATAAAACAGTAATGAATATGATTAATAACAAACAGTTTACCAAACTTTCAGCTTCAATATAATACGAACACTCTTAAGAGTGTTAGGTTACCAAAACCTTCGAAGCTTATGAATAGGTTGATAGAAACATGAACAAGATATCAATCTCTTTACCCTAACGGACATCATTTTATACACCAGGAGTCCTAACTGGCTTACAAATTTTCCTTAGTTATCATGAATCTTTAAACAATAACTTATACGTATCTATTACAAAAATATTATCTCATACATTCACATATGCAATCTTTAACTTTAATCAATCTTTATCCATTAGCAGTTGTTAACTCTCGTCAGCAGTTATTAACTTATGTATCCGCAGCATAACTCAGATCACTCAGCAACAAAACTTATACACCTAGCAACATTAATTGTGTACATGAGTAGTAATACTTAGATAAAGCCCCTAAAGCTTGGTATGAAACCTTGTCAACATATCTGTTGGACAATAAGTTTCAAAGAGGGAAAATTAACAAGACCTTAATCATCAAAAGATACAAAGGTGATATTTTGCTGGTCCAAGTGTATGTGGATAATATCATCTTTGGTTCAAAAAAGAAAGAGCTGTGCAATGCATTTGAGAAGTTGATGCATGAGAAATTTTAGACTAGTTCTATGGGAGTACTTACATTATTCTTGGGATTACAAGTATAGCAGAAGAAGGATGTCATATTTATTAGTCAAGATAAATATGTTGATGAAATTTTAAAGAAATTTGGGTTTACAAAAGTCAAGACTGCAAGCACACCAATAGAAACTCAAAAGCCTTTGCTCAAGGATGAAAATGGTAAAGAAGTGGATGTTCATATGTATAGGTCAATGATTGGTTCATTGATGTATCTTACATCTTCAAGACCTGACATTATGTTTATAGTGTGTGCCTGTGCTAGATATCAAGTCAATCAAAAGGTTTCACATCTTCATGCTGTGAAAAGGATTTTTAGATACTTAAAAGGTCAACTAAAATTGGGTCTTTGGTATCCAAAAGATTCTCCTTTTGATTTGGTAGCATACACTAATAGTGATTATTGTGGACAAGTGCTTTGGATTCAGAATCAACTACTTGATTATGGGTACAATTTTATGCATACCAAGATCTTTATTGACAATAACAGTACTATTTGCATAATTAAAAATCCTGTTTTTCATTAAAAAACAAAGCATATAGAGATTAGACATCACTTTATTAGAGATTGCAATGAAAAGAAATTGATTCAAATGGTTAAAATCCATACTGACAAGAATGTTGCAAATTTGCTTACAAAAGCTTTTGATGTAAGTAGATTTCAATATTTGATTGCTAGTATTGGAATGTTAAATCTCTAAAATCTTTTATCTCTTTATGTTTTTGTAAAGTTTTATATGAATTAGCACTATTATTCAGGACATTAAACATTTTTGCTATTAAGTATAATTAGAACTGCTGGTTATACTTAATATTGCTGAGTTAATACTGTTAGGTATAATTAATACTGTAATTATTATGAAAATTGCTATGGATTGTGTTTTCTTGGTTTTTGGACTAACATTTTGTAGGAAAAGCAAAGAAAAGTGTTAGATTGAACAGAGTGGTTGGTGAGCTAAAAGAATTGAGAGAATTAAGTGAGCATAAAAACAGAAAGAGAGCTGTGTGATATAAAAACAGACAGAGTGATTTGGTGAGAAAAAGAATTGAGAGAAATGGTGAGTTGAAAAACAGAAAGAGAGTTGAATATATTAAAAACAGACAGAGTGATTTGGTGAGAAAAAGAATTGAGAGAAATGATGAGTTGAAAAACAAAAAGCGGGTTGAATATATTAAAAATAAATAGAGTGTTTGAAATGGAATTAGAGTTAATACTGGTGACTCAAAGTTAATGCCGCTAGGCATAAACTTACTGCTGCTGGTGAAAGTTAATGCTGCTAGGCATAAACTTACTGCTGCTGGTGAAAGTTAATGCTTCTAGGCATAAACTTACTACTGCTGGTGATGGTTAATGCTGTTGAGGGTATTTTCATAAATACTTCGAAAAAGGGTTTCAATCACTCATTTAATCAATTTTACTCTTTCATATACTCTTTAATCATAAACCCTAACTCAATTTTATCATCCATCATCAAAACCCAACAAAATGATGACCCTAAAGTTTGCTGATACTCACAACATGGTTGCATTCTTGTCTAAACCCGCTGAAAGTGAAGGGTTTGAACAAATTGTGGATTTTCTGAATGCAAACCTTATAAGATATGCACTAATGATCAACCCCACTATATATATTTCGTGCATAGAACAATTTTGGGCTAATGTCAAGGCAAAAACTGTCAATGGGGAAGTACAATTACAAGCCCTAGTGGATGGGAAGAAGATAATCATAACTGAATCAACTGTGAGAAGAGATCTTCAACTGGAAGATGCTGAAGGTGTTGATTTTCTACCCAATGCTACCATCTTTGAACAACTTGCATTAATGGGGTATGAACAAATTTCACAAAAACTCACTTTCTATAAAGCATTCTTCTCCTAACAATGGAAATTCCTCATTTATACGACTTTACAATGTCTAAGTGCAAAGACTACTGTATGGAATGAGTTTAGTAGCACTATGGCATCTGCAATCATCTGTTTAGCTACAAACCAGAAGTTTAACTTTTCAAAGTATATTTTTGAAAGTATGCTTAAAAACTGGAGAATGTGTCTGGTAAATTCTTAATGTATCTAAGGTTTGTGCAAGTCTTTTTGGATTAACAACTTGAAGGGATGTCAAGTCATAACATTATTTATGTTACACCCTCTCACACTAAGAATATTTTTGGAAACATAAGAAAGGTAGGGAAAGGTTTTTCTGGAAGGGAAACACCATTATTCCAAACAATGGTGGTACAAGAACAAGCAGAAATGGGTGAAGGTTCAACAAATCCTACTGATCCCCATCACACACCCACTTTTATTCAACTATCAACATCTTAACCTCAAAAGAAACAAAAACCTAAGAAGCCAAAGAGAAAGGAGACTCAGATACCTCAGTCTAATGGTCCTACTGAACATGTAGCAGATGAGGCTGTCTATAAGGAGTTAGATGACAGTTTGGTGAGGGCTGCCACTACTGCTTCTAGCTTAGAAGCAGAGCAGGACAGTGGTAACATCATTAAGACCCGATCCAAGGCAACACCTAATGAAGCTGGTTCCCAAGGAACTACTTTAGGTGGTGGTCCCAGGCGCCAAGAAACCATGGGGGATACAATTGCTCAAACTAGGTTTGAGAATGTATCTAAACTTTCCAATGATCCACTGCTCGCAAGAGGTAACACACTTCAAAGTGGTGAGGATAGTCTGAAACTTAAGGAATTGATGGAATTATGTACCAATTTACAAACAAGAGTTCTTGATTTGGAGACTACAAAGACCACTCAAGCTAATGAGATTGCAAGTTTAAAGAGGAGGGTCAAGAAGCTTGAACAGAAAAAGAGGTCAAGAACTCATGGGCTTAAAAGGTTATACAAAGTTGGTCTTATAGCTAGGGTAGAATCCTTTGGAGATGAAGAAAGTTTGGGTGAGGATGCATCCAAACAGGGGAGGATAAATGCTATTGATGCTGATGAAGACATTACCCTGGTTAATGATCAAGATGATGCTGATATGTTTGATGTGAATACTTTGACTGGTGATGAGGTGTTAGCAGAACTAGAAGTTGTTGTTAAAGATGTGAATTTGACTGTTGATAAAGTTACTTTGGCTCAAGCACTTGCTGCTTTGAAAAGTGTAAAACCCAAGGTAAAAGCCAATGTTGTAAAAGAACCAAGTATACCAGTTAGTGCTGCCAGTACAAAGGTTAGTGCTGCTACAACTACAACAACTGCTACAATTCTAACTCCAAGGAAAGGAATTATCATTACTGAGCTAGGTACATCTACAACAACAACAACAATTTCTTCACAACCATCACAGATAAAAGTTCAGGACAAAAGCAAAGGAATATTGGTAGAAGAACCTGTGAAGCCAAAAAAGAAAGATCTAATCAGGCTTGATGAAGAAATTACTTTAAAATTACAAGCTGAGTTTGATGAAGATGAGAGACTTGCAAGGGAGAAAGATGAAGCCAATGTTGCCTTGACTGAAGAATGGGATGATATTCAGGCTAAGGTTGATGCTGATTACCAGTTGGCTTAAAGACTGCAAGCTAAAGAACAAGAGTAGTTCATAACTGAACAAAAAGCCACATTGTTTAAAGAACACCTAGAGCAAAGAAGAAAACACTTTGCAGCTAAAAGAGCAGAAGAGAAGAGGAACAAACCACCAACCCAAGCTCAATAAAGAAAAATCATGTGTACTTACTTGAAGAATATGGAAGGAAAGAAGCCCAAAGACTAGAAGAATAAATCTTTTGATTCTATAAGAAGATGTTTTACAAAGCTTTCAAGAGGGTGAATAAATTTGTTGACTTCAGAATAGACTTGGTGGAAGGTAGTTCAAAGAGAGCAGGGACTGAGCTGGAACAAGAGGTCACTAAAAAGCAAAAGGTGGATGATGTTTAAGAAACAGCTAAAGTAGATAATGATCAAGAAGCAACTAAGATTAAAGAGCTCATGGAAATTGTTCTTGATAAAAAGGAAGTAGCAGTTGATGCTATTCCTTTGGCTGTTAAGCCTCCAAGTATTGTTGACTGGAAGATCCATAAAGAAGGGAAGAAAACCTATTACCAGATAATCAGGGCTGATGGAAGTTCAAAGATGTACTTAGTCTTCAGTCATATGCTCAAAAGCTTTGACAAGGAAGATTTAGAAACTCTATGGAAATTGGTAAAACCTAAGCATAGGTCAACAAGGCCAGAGAAGGGCTATGAGAGAGTGCTATGGGGTGATCTAAAGGTAATGTTTAAACCTCATGTAGAAGATACAGTATGGAGAAATCAACAAGATTACATAATGTCAGAATCCAATAATCACCTTCACTTCATACCAGAATACAAGAAAAAATAAAAAGGAGATATGATAAGAATTTTAGAAAGAGAAACAAGAGAGAAAAAGAGATGGTTGATTTACCATGTGAAAAAAATACAAAATAGAACCAACACCCTCTCTACACTTGGAGAGGGGTATTTATACTCAATGGGGGCCGACCATATTAGGCTATAATGGGCCGGGGCATTTGTCTCAGGCTAAGCTCGTGATTACAAATAGGT
>BQNB010026820.1:0-11028 GCA_026074375.1 Tanacetum coccineum | reverse complement strand
GCTCTACATGTAACCTATGTACTTCAATCAATAATATCTTCTCTTTTCCTCTATATTCTTGTTCATGATTATTCACAACAGTATGATCATTGTCATATATTTAACGATATATTGTCAAGTAAACACACGTACACGACAAACACATATATAAACATTAACATAATACATATATTATAATTTCATCCATAAAATAAATATAAATTTAAAATTTTGATTTATTATTTATTTATTTATATTACATTAAATATATATTATTATAAAGTTGGTTTGGTTCGGTTCGGTTCGGTTTTTACAGTTCGATTTTTGGACAAAAACCGAAACCGAACCGAAATTTTCCGGTTTTTGAAAAATTAAAAACCGAACCATCGATTTCTAGTTTCGGTCGGTTTTTTCGGTTTTGGTTTTTTTGGTTTTCGGTTCGATTTCGGTTTTTTCGGTTTCTTTTGCTCACCCCTAAATTATAGTGCTCTTTTTGACACCAAATAATTATAGTGCTGTAATTTTTGTATTTCATATGATTTAGTGACTGAAAGTGTTGATTTTGATTTGGAAGAGGGTAGTAATGAATTTTAGAGGACGGTGGTCTGACTTTGAAGATATAAACATACGTAGGGCTGTAAACGAACCGGACGAACACGAACGGAGCCTTGTTTATGTTCGTTCATTTAAATTTAACCGAACAAATAAACGAACACTAACGCTTAAACGGACGAATTTTCTTGTTCATGTTCGTTTATTAAGAAAATGAGTTGTTCGTGTTCGTTTATGTTCGTTTATTAAGAAACTAAACGAACCTTAAACGAACATAAACGATCGAACACAAATAAACGTAGAAAAAGAACATTAAATTTATCAAACTATGCATAAACTTTTGTTTTATAAGTGTTATTTTATTTAAACATACCAGTTTTAAAAGTATACAATTAAAAGGTATTATATACGAACATAAACAAACAAATGATAAACGAACATTAATGAACGCATAATCGGACGTTCACGAACATAAACGAACGGACGAAACTTTTGTTCATGTTCGTTCATTTAACTAAACGAACGTAAAATAATGTTCATGTTCGTTCATTTAATAAATAAACGAACATAAACGAACTTTTTACCGGACGGTTCATGAAATATTCACTGAACGTTCAGTTCGTTTACAGCCCTAAACATACGGAGTGTACAATATTTGTGTTGTTTAGAGCATAAGGTGTTATGGCTAAAAAAAGCCATGTCATTTGGGCCCTACTGAGTGTCACATCAATGTCACCTCATTTTAACACAACAACTCAAAATACAGTATCACTTAATGCATAACCTAAGAATTATACCTATGAAAAAATACATTCCGAAACTCTATCCATTAATATATTTTGCATTAGTAACAAATAACATAGAAGAAAATACATTAAGGTCAAAGTTGAAGAAAAAAGACTTTAAAAAGTCAAAAATGAACACTTAATATGGGACGGAGGGAGTATTAAACAAAAAATTTGTATTATTGTATTGTTTTTGTTTCTTTTTACTCTCTCTATTACTACTATTTGTTTAAAATATATGTACGTATTACTACTACTTAAGTTAAATTTTATTACATACTGTAATAAGGTTTTTATGATCGGAACCCATATAATGTTTTGTGCTCTTTATGAAGCATTTGTGCAAAGGGTACTCCTATTGGTGCCCCTCCTGGCCTACTAAATAGTGTTAAAAGGTACAAAAGATTCCTTTTGTACTCTTCTTTTTACAGTGCAACGCAGTTTTTTATCAGTTTATGTTCCGTAATTTTTGACAGTTTCGTACTTTTGACTTGTTAAACTTTATATTTTTCGTTTCGTTTTTTCCGTGTCACAGCTTTATAACATATACAAAATTATAAAAATACAAAAAAAAAAAACACAAAAAAAAACCGCAAAAAACCCGAGGGGGTACAAATGATGTTTCGGGGGGTACATATAACATAAGCCTTGTGCAAATTATGAACGATTCCATTTTGCTGCATGATGGTATTCATATATAATTCCAAGGAGTGATTTTATACAGGCCTGAGGGATAGAGTTTGTATATGAAATATCTTTTCAATACTACATTACAAAGCATTTGGGACTTTCCATCTTTAGAAAGTCTAAAAATTCAGACTTTTCACTTTCTTTTTATTATCCCTTTTAACAACAAATATATCCATCTAACAACTTTTTGTTATGTGCAATCTTGATCATCCATCTCATTTTAAGGAAACACATCTTAAAGTGACATGTGTCACTTCTTAATTAAAAAATCACCTATATTTTTTAAATTGAAATATCTTTTTATCTATTTATTTTTTTATTATTTAATTTCATCATATTTTCTAAAATTTTGTGCTCTTAATTCAACATCCATTTTAATATATTTTTATTAATTTCTAGTTTTTTTTATTTTTAATGCTCTCGAAACCGCTGTTTTGCGCGGGTACCATTCTAGTATTAGTTAAAGTAGGAACACTAGTTCAAAAATAAATTTACAAGTCTGAATTGCGTAAAAAACAGTTGCAAAAGAAATCACTTAAATCATGGTACATTCTAAAAAAATGATGACGAAATTATGCGACTCTCTACAGATGAGTAAGGGAAAGTGTAGTAAGTGATTTTTCTTCACAAGCTTAAATTATGCAAAAGTTAAATTCTTGATATTCACCCAAATATTTGTAAAAGAAGCTAAAAAAACTAAATTATTAATATGATTTGATGATCTTTACGTACTGTCGAGGTATCTATACATACTAACTTTAAAAGGTTAGTTATTAAATATAAATCCACAAATAAAAGCTATATGATGAAATCTAAAAGTAAAGTTTATATTTGATACCCGCAGCAAACAACGGTCAACGGTTTTTCATAATATGAACAATCATAACAACACATACAATATTCTTAATGTTTTCTCTTTTTCTTGTGCATAAAATTTGAGTATCTTATTGTCTTATCCCATATATGATTTCGTGTATCCCAAAGCACCAAATAAGGTCGAAATATTGTATTCGAAAGGGGATTATACACGATTTAAAAATTATCTACGCAATATTTGATTGTCAACAACCTAACACCAACAAGGCATATCTGAACCATCGGTTTAAATAGGTTTGTCGGCGAACCACCTGTTTACCATGTCAAAGCATTGTTTGGGCTTGTACTGTGGAACTGTGTGACCTCCTCCCTGCAAACATAGTAAATTACGTACATAATATTAACATAAACTATATATATATGTACGTAAGAGATCGTGTGTTTTTGTATTGTAATAAGTTGTTCTACCTTTACAGTGGCAAATACTAGAGAATAGTTATTGTGGGCATACGTCGTTTTGTATCCTGCTACTTGGTCATCAGAATACCATACGTCCCAATCACTCTCTGTGATCGTCAAATCAAGAGATTGTATCCACTTAAGTGTACCTAGATGTGGAACCGTCATGTCGTGATCTCCCTGTCACTACAAGAAAAAAGTAGAACAGGTGACGGAGTTTTCCCCCGTGCGACATTTGTCGCCCGGGAAGGCACGCTAAAAAACGACAAAAGACCCGTCCGACGTGTCACAATGTCTATAGACTTTTTAGTCAATGTATGAAAGAGAAGTTCCCGGGCGACATGTCGACAGGGAAGTTTTGTTAAAATTTTGCCAAAAAATCAACAAAAATCATAGCGGCATTTTTTCACCGCTACACTTTCCCGGGCGACATGTCGCCGCTTGAAAACAATTTTTAAAAAAAAATTATACCAAACAAATCAACGAAAATCTTAGCGGACAATTTTTCGCGCTCACTTTCCGGGGCGACATTACGCCGTAAAACATCGTAGAAAAAAATTGTCAAAAAAACTCAACGAAAATGATTAAGGTATTTATACAGGTTTAATGTTTGAGGTAGATTTTATTTTTCCGAATAATTCGGAAAAAAATTCGGAAAATAGCTGCTGTTCAGCTGCCAAAAAAAAAATTTGCAAAATAACCCATCCCTGGCGAACATGCGCCCGTGAAAAATTAAAAAAATAAAAAAAATTTATAATTAATCCCGGGGGCGACATAACGCCCGGGAATTTAAAAAATAAAATAATTTTTGTTATGCCCTGGCGACATGTCGCTCCGGGAAAGTGGAAATAAAAAAATAATTTGCAATTTAACCCGGGGGACTTGCGTCGTCCCGGATAAATAAAAAATATTTTATTTTTTTACTTTCCTCCTCGGGCGACATGTCGCCCGGAGATAGTGAAGAAATATTTTTTAGTTTCCTTTTTCCCGGTCGAACATTGTCCGCCCGGATAAATAAAAAATTATTTTATTTTTTTTTACTTTCCACGGGCTACATGTCTCCCGGAATACATATCCACCGTGCACATATAAAATATGACTGAAAACGTGTGGTTCCCACCAAGTGCGCTCGTAGAAAGTCGCCCGAGAAAGAATCCTGCCCCTGCGAGCTTTCCCCTTCAAAATATCCCGGGCGACATGTCGCCCGGGATAAGTATCCCCAGCGACATGTCTCGGCCCAGAAAGCGTGAAAATGTCGCTAGCAGGGGAAAAGGGTTAAATGTTGTAAGTGTGTTTTATGACACGTTACCACACAGGTTAATCGTAACAACATGCACGTATGTTATACGGTAACCAAAAACTGACAAGGACCTGCCAATAATACCCAAATATCAAGGCTCGACAGTTTAACGCTTGAGTTGCTTTCGTGATACTCACACTTCAGGATAACAATTGAACTCATATAATGGCAATTTTGTGTATCCATAGTGGTACTTCATGTCCATATTACATAGGAATTGCTCATCCACCCTTCCCTAGTTAATAAGATCACAGATTTACCCATAAGATTATTAATGGTTACATATATCTATAATAGTTGAATATAGAGTTTTTTTCTAATGTATCATGTATTACTTATTAACAAACCTTGCGTACATCAAGTGCTTTCATAACCTTTTTATCATTGGCCCATATGGTTGCATAATAATAGTCGGGCTGCAAACAGAAGATTGTGTTTTAGATTATATATTTAAAAGAACAGAACTATAATAAGTGACAGAACCAAGGAGAGTGGGAAACTAATACTTGACATCCGGTGAAGGTATCCTTGAGTGAAGTTTATTCATGAAGTATCTTAATTGGATTTTCCCATTCTGATCTCTTTTTTCTCGTTCTTATCGGATTTTCAGCTTTAAGCAAATTGGTTGTAGCGTCACAATTTGGCTCTAAAATTTGTGACATGTTAATGTCTTTTACACGCTGACAATAAACATAGACATATATAGCAAATTATTAGCTAGTCGGGCAATAACATCAAAAAAGAAAGAATTATCAGACGTGTCTAAAAAAAACCTGAAAAATGCATAATTCATTCATTGATTAACACATGGCATATTCATTTTTCTTTTCTTATAAACCAACCACTGATTTTGACATGTGTTTCTAATCATATTGTTAAACATCTACACATGAATAATTTCTCAAGCATAAATAATGGTGATAAACATAAATTAATAATAAATGTTATATCCACATAAGTTTTACAAAAGAAAATTGACACAATGATGTGACTCGTAACTAACGGTATTATATCTCTTCATTTTATTTTTTTTCTCTTATTTTATTTTACGAATTAACATACACATCATTGTTATCATTGTGTGGATTTCATTTTGTAATACTAAAACTTATTTTGATAAAGCACTCCTCTAAATTAATAGTTATGAATTTAACTATCCGTACCTTGTTCACCTCATCAATACGTGACATGCATAGCAAATTGCTGTCATTAGCTTCTGCATACTCTCCGTTGCAGGCATTTTTTGTTGACTATAATAACATAAGAGTGACTTGCTTTTTCTTTCAATTGTATTATGAAGTAAAGGCTTGCATTGCAACTAGTATGAACTTAAAATTTTATGTTACATTAAATAATTCTTTAGATATAAGTGTCATTTGATAAGCAAATTCAAACCGAGAGTTGATGTCGCCACTTTTATTAGTCAACGGGTTCCCTGCTATGTAACCCTAAAAAATGTATACTTCAAGTACTAGCTAGAGACATGATTAGAATCAGTTATTTGCTATTTATAATGATAATCCACTTGCCTTAATGTTTTTTTTTTTTTTACAATTGGCTTTAAACCTTGTTCGTATTACCAGCAAAAAAAATTATTGTTGGGGGGGGGGGAACTATTTTTGTTAAAATAATTAGAGCGGAATATAAAATATGTCGACGTAGCAAATAAAAAATAATTGACCTTCATATATCTCGCTGCGGAAATCATTGGTATAACAATCCCCAGAAGAAGAATTCCAGTAACATAGATAAAAGGATTTTTTAAAAACCTTGGATGATCCTTAACAAACTGCATAGTAAGTAATCATTAGTAAGAAACCATTGATAAAAAGTTATGCTAATATTAATTTAAACTTCTAACAACCTTCCTAACGAATTCAGCAGTTTGGGATGCTGATAACGTATCACTGGAGTGAAGAAAGAAGCAAGAGTCTTCACAATAATCAGTTGTTTATAAAAAAGAGGTATCCCGGTCAATGTGGGTCCACACCAAATAAATATATTGCCTAGCTAGCTTTAACATAAAAACAATGAACCATCACATAGAAGAACAGTTTTGGATAAAAAATTAATAACGTTCCCTACAAACTAATCACCCTAATCCGTCCTCCCCACATTAAGTGATCCGTCCACTTGACTTTTTTCAAAGTCTTTTTTTTTATCTTCAAGCTTTGAGGTTCTTTTTTTCTTCAACTTTGACCTTAATAATATATTTCTTTTCTTCTTATACGTTTAATGATACTTGAGATGCAGAGACATATGAAGGATAGAGTTTTGAATATTATTTTTCGTTTGTAAGATAGATTTTTACGTTCAAGTATTATATAACACAAACAAAAAAAAAATTAATGGTCAAAGTTGATTAAAAATATACTTAGAAAGATTACATTGTGGACGTGTCGGCTTAATATGGGACATGGAGTAGTACAAACAATCAACTGCATGACAGAGTTTACACGAAAAGCAAATCAAATTAGGCCTACCTTTGTCCAAGAATTCGGGTCCATTTGTAACGCTGGGCTGGGACACCATCTATGAAAATTCCATTCCATAACATACCATATTTTTGTCATTTGGGCCCTACCCACCCACAATTTTAATTTTTTTTACCATTTTTTCACACAACTAAATTCATTTCATTTAACAAAAAAATACAAACATATTTTAAGAAATTATAAAACAATATTAAAATAAATAATATAATCAAAAAAAAATTAACATATACACACTCACATACTACCCACACACACAACCCACTGTGTCTTCTTCCTCAACAAAAACACACACACACACACGCTCGACACAGACACACACTCACACATACTAACACGCACGCACAACCCATTAAATCAAAGAAAAGGAAAAGAAAAAAAATACAACAGTTGTTTTTTTTTCGTCTTTTGCGTTGCTTAAGCAACGAGATTCCAAATGCCGAGGAAATGGCGAGGGTTTTGGGTATGGTGGCGATCATTCGGCTAGTGCCACATAGGAATGGCGAGAGGAAAAAATCACCACACCGTATGCTCTTAGAGCAAGGGGTGTAATGGCTAAAAAACTTTAGCCATTTGGGCCCCACTTCGCGCCACATCACCGCCACCTCATTTCAACACAACAACTCAAAATACACCCTCACTCATAACACACTATATTTTAGCCACTTGGGTCCCACCACTCACCAATTTATTTATTTTTCTTATTTTTTCACGCAAACTAAATTTATTTCATTAAAAAATTACAAATTACAATACGGAAAAGAAAATACAATACGCAATAAAAATACAATAATACGAAAATTAAAAACACTAGGATACGATAATGAAATTAATCTGTTTCGTATTCCGAATCAGATTGCACCCCAAATTCCAACGTGAATAACTCATATTCAGTTTTTTCTTGCTTCATTTTCTCCTCCCACTCTTTTTCAGCTCTTGCTTATTCTTCCAGTGTTTGTCTTAATTCCTCTTCATCATAAAGTTCAAGTAGTTCCTGGTACTCTTTGTCAGTAAGAGATCCTTAAGTATGTTGTTCCGATGACGGACCACCCCTATGGGTTTCTGAGTGAGGGAATTGCTTCGGTTGAGGGATTGGTTCGGTTGGTTTTTCGGGTGCCAGGGGTTGTGTGATTTTCTTACCAGACATGGTGAGATTTTGAAATTGTGTTTGAATGTGGGAAAAAAAGTGACGGATAGAGTTGATATTTATAGGGGGAAAAGAAAGGAGTTGGTATTTTGAGATAACCAAACATATTTACTCTCAATTTGATTTTCTATTTTTGCAGTCTTTCGATAAAGAGCAAGATTCATATCGTAATCTTTATTAGATTCTTGTTTCAAAAAAAGTGTCGATTAAAGCACGGCTCTCGTGCGTAATATCGTAGCATTTCTCGTATACTTTTCTAAAATCGCTTTTCGCTGCGCTTGCATTTTCAAATTGCACGGCTAACTCCATAAGCGCTTTCTGACGAATAATATCTTCGTCAATAAATTTTGTAACCAAAGCTTGAATTTCATCGAAGGTGTGTGGAAGTGGACAAGCCATATTATATTTTTTTGAGGATAAAGTGTGAAAAATTAAGGTAAAATATGGTGTTATTTATAGAATAAAAAGTGGGTATTAATTTAAAAGTGAGTATTAATTTAAAAGTAGGTAGTAATTTAAAATATATAACGTATATATTTTTTATCGTTTAATGCGTTGGAGAAACGGCTATTTCATCCTGGCGAATATGTGGCGATAGGTTTGGGTATGGTGGCGATCGCCAATTTGCATGCCATGTCGGATTGGCGAGCTAAGCAAACCATGATACCGCTTGCTCTTAGAGGTACCTCTTATTAGATATTGACACTTTATTTCGGGCCCATTTGGTTTGGGGGTTGGCTTGGGCTTAGGGTTATAAAATTCAAATCAGTTGTTTGGTTGTGATATTGACGTCTGAGTTTTAGGATGTATACCAGATATATGAGGCTGTGTAAAAGGAGGCATGTATAGTAGGTATTTTGACACAAGTGAGACCTTTTATTGTCTTTCTTTTAATCATTGTAATATTAATATGCTCCTTCTGTTTTATTTTTATTGTTCACGTTTACTTTTTAGTATGTCCCAATTTAATTGTCCACTACTAAAAATAGATAAGGAAGTTTGATCAAGTTTATTATATTATATTTGTTTGAAATTATTATTACAAACATTAAAGAGATTTTAATTTATTAGTTAAGAGTAAAACTGTCAGCCAAAAAGTAAGAAAGAGAATACAGTAATAAATGCACTTTTCTTAAACTGTTCGTTTTTTGTCGAGAGACAATAATTTTAGGACGGAAAGAGTAGATAACATTTTTAAATTATATTTTAATATATTATATATTTTAAATATTATTTTTTTTCTCATACTTCAAATTCAAAGCCAAATCTTAAACCAAATCCAAATCCAAATCCAAATCCTAAACTCACCTTCAAACCAAACGGACCCTTAACTCATATCTACACAGTCTTGGTGACAGAGCATGACACACCTTCCTATCATTTCATGTTCTGTATTTTTTGTCTTCTAATAGTTTTGACTTATTGAACTTTATATTTTATTTTCTGTCCTTTTAGTTTCTTAGTTTTTTGATAAAAAACAAAAAAAAAAGAATAAAAAATAAATAATAAATCTAGTTGACTTTTATCCAGTTTTCTTAGAGGATAAATGTTAGTCAAAGTAATAGGTCAAGCCCGGTTTATGGGTTTAGGGTATTAGGGTTTTCACCATTATAAATAATGGTCAATAATAAAATTATACCTATGGGGTTTTCAATATTCAACATGGTATCGAGCTAGGTGTGATTCTCAGATCTAATCGACCGTAATGAGCCGCCATCTTTAACCGCCTAACCTCATCAAATCTTATCATTCTCATTCATTCTTCATTTTCCGATATAACATTAATCTCTTTCTCTCCACACGTCTCTTCCTCTCGACAACCATAAAAAAATGATTTGTCTTATCTCTTCTTCTTTTCTAATAATAAAATTGGTTTTCTCATAAACATTTGTGATTTCTATCTCGAACAGATTGTTAATTGATTCTTTACCCAAAAAAAATATATTGTTAATTGATTTTTCTTTCTACCATAATTCTCTTGTGCTTCACCAAAAATCCATACCCTCTGATTTAGAAAAAAAATCACTTTTTCCTGTTTGTTCTATTCTGCAAATCAAATCATATTTCTTATCTTTGTATCTTTTTTGTGTGTATCTTGTTTACATCTTTGAAGATCATACCTCACAATCTTTCTCAATCCCAGCTGTTAAAAAAAATCTTTCTCAATCCCTTTCTTTTTATTCTTTCACGATAGAGCGGGCTAGATCATAAAACTTAGTCGGCCGCCAAGAGCCGCTGCATCGATTCCATCCCGTCAAATCTCCCGATCTTCATTCTCAAGACCTAATCATTGGCCGGCATGAGCTGCTTCTATCATCTCAAAAGAAAGAAAAAAAAAGCAAGTTTCTCACAATCATCACAAAGTTTGTCTGCTGCATGTCACTGTTTGAAGACTTCAAAGGCTCTTCATTTTTTTTCTATCCGCTGCTAGATCTTCATCAATAAAATATTTATAGCATTAATGTTTTATTTTTATCTCCAATCCGAGCTTTCGTGATTTCACCGCTTGGACTGCGGGGGAGTATTAGAGGATACATGTTAGTCAAAGTAACAGTTTGTGGGTTTAGGGTATTAGGGTTTTCATCATTATAAATAATGATCATTAATAAAATTATACCTACGAGGTTTTCAATATTCAACAGTTTCATGAACTTGACTTTTAACATGATAAACTGGTAATGATTTAGTTGGATATAAGGGGTTAATGGGATAATAATGTATGCTGTTTAAATGTTAGTTATTGGCAGGGACGGCCCGGGACACCCATGGATATTTGTGTCGTAGTATTAATTTAGTTAAAAAAGCTCG